>JAPYMA010000850.1:0-89040 GCA_035041965.1 Anisakis pegreffii | reverse complement strand
TGAATTTTCTGAATTCGCTGCATTTATTGAGTATTTTGTCGCTGCAAGGCGATCTGGCGTTTATTATCGAGTCGCATTCAGTACTTTCTGTTGGAAAACAATCGAAAACCTCTAAAACAGTTTTCAAATTATCAGTGTACCATTGATGTTTATGTCGTGGTCATTTCTTATTCATTTCATCAAATGCAAATTTGATAATTCGTGTTTCGTTTGCACGCTTAATGTTATACTTTTTGACGCTTTTTCTTCTCCAGTATGTCAGTATGTCGTCATTTCACGCGTATTTCAATCATTTTGAACCGATTCATTTCTTATTGATTTCACATTTTCCGTTGATGTAGAATATATCACAAAAAAATTCTTAAAATTACCAAAAAATTCCTAAAATTTTGAAAAAAAAATACCCAAAAAATTTTCAAAATTTTTGAAAAATACCTAAAAAAATCCTCAAAACTTTGGATAAATCCGCAAAAAAATTTCAAAATTTGGAAAAGAAATTTGCGAAAAAAATTCTCAAAACTTCGGAAAAATACCCAAAAAAATTTTCAAAATTTCAGCAAATATCCAAAAAAATTCTCAATATTTTCGAAAAATACCCAAAAAATTCTCAAAATTTCAGAAAATTGGCATAAAAATTTGCAAAATTCCAAAATTCAAAAAAAAATTCCCAAAACACTAAAAACAAAACATCAAAAAAAGATATAAATACAAAAATACATAAAATGTACTCAAAAACATTCCAAAAAACCACCGATAAAATCCCAAAGATTCACACCAAAAAATTTCTATGTGAACGGGCCGAGGATATGGCAATTAGAAAAACTCTGCTGTATCCTTAAATAAACCACGCTGTTTTCTGTCACCTCGCAAAATTTGAAAAGCGTTAATTAAGCATTATATCCGTAAGGTGAACATTGTTTGGATGGAAATTTTTGAATAGTATTGGAAAAATTGCTTAAGAAATAGTGATGGCATCCAAGTTTAGTTCGGTCGGAATTCGACCGGATTGACTTTCAACATTCCGATATTTGGAATTCCGATCGACTTCACATTTTGAGATTCCGACATTCGGAATTCCGACGGAATCTCAAAACTATTCGGTCGGAATCCAAATATCGGAATGTCAACCGAAATTTATAGAATCTTTCCGACCGAACGTCCGTTGGATGCCATCACTATTATGGGATAGGTGAAATTTTGAATCAGTTAATGTGATCAATCGTGAGACTTAATTAAGTTCATATTTTTCCAAGTTTCCAGAGGCGGTGGCGGGGTTGGGATGGGTGGGCCACCGCCGGATAAGTTCATTCCTCAATCCTCTGGAGTGTTCTCTGAGAGGATTGAGGAATGAACTGGTTTAGGGTTCGGGGTTGGGGTGGGGGGAGGGGTGGGGTGGGGAGGGGGTTGGGGAGGGGGTGGGGAGGGGGGAGGGGGGGGGTGGGGAGGGGGTGGGGAGGGGGGTGGGGAGGGGGGGGAGGGGGAGGGGGTGGGGAGGGGGGAGGGGGAGGGGGTGGGGAGGGGGGAGGGGGTTGGGGGGTGTTGTTTTTTATTGTTTCATTTATTTATTTCATCCAACGGCGAGATGATCTCCCCGTTGGACGAGATCCGATGGCGTGGTGAGCCATCGGATCTCACCGTTGTTCACTTTTGCGTCCATTCGTGGACGCATGCGTTCAATATCGTCCTGTCTCATTGTCCGATTTTTCTTTTCAAAGTCTAATCCATTTGATTTCAGATCGCGTGGATCGGGGATGTGGATCGCTGAAGAACGAGCGGCTCTGGATTCATAAAATTCAATTGATCATCGAACCAATTTGGCAGGTCATTATTCTCTTCCATGACTCTATTCATTCATTCACTCATTTACTTTTCCTCGTTCTCATTTAATCCAAATCGTTCCAATAATCGCTCACCTTTTCAACTGCCTCGTTATTATTTCATTTATGCGAAAATGCTGATTTCCACAGTTAGGTTTCAGGGCGAAAGGTTGGGAAGAAAAGTGTTATCAAAGATGAACTGATCGACAAAATTCAATCTATCATCGCTACTTACAGTCAGAGCAACAACGAGAGGTTCAGTTAGTTATTCATGCAATTTTTCGTTTATAAATGATCAGAAAACTTGTGGATAATATCAATTTTAAAAACTCCCTGAAGCTTTGCTAGATTAATTGAATGTTCACGATTCTCTCAGTATCACGCGCATGTGCATGGTCTTACGATTAGATTGGAAGTGAATAGTGTGGAAATTATAAGGCACTCATCCTTCATTTTTCTTTAGCACGGCTTCTATTTCATTTTCAGAGTATGCGTTGACTCTTTCAATAGACTGAATTCTTGTCAATCAATTCAGCTAACGCGTCGGGCTCTATGGATTGTGAAAGTGGAACTCTCATCGGATATTATTACGCGAGAAGGATCTTAGACGGTACACCCTTCTTGACTCGATTGGATTTTTGATCATTTGTTTCAATTTATGAATTTATCTTCGTTTGAAATAGCTCTTCTCATGTTTAACATGCTAGAGCGATTCTTTTAAGAGCTCTTAATTGAATGCACTTCAAAGCCTACTAAAGTGACGAGAGAATTGGACGTGTTTTGAAGGCCAAGTGGTGCTGAATGCCTAAGTGGAGAGTGGAAAGATACCGAAGAAATGGAGGTTAGACATTCAAGCGATCATTTCGAAACTATAGATTGACAGCTTCGTTGTTAAGTCGTGCAATCGGAAACACGACAAAAGGTTCACTACCAGGTAGACGTATTGGATATGATTATATCATTCAGCTGAACGACAGTTCGGTAAAATTTGTTTAGATGAACTGGCTCATGCTATAGGGCGTTGTGAACGAAACGGACACGAAAGATGGTGAGGTCTCAGCAACGGAAAAGCGAAGAAGATTATTCGAATGCGAGTTGAACGTGCAGTGCCGCACGATTGGTACTGAAGGTGAAAAAGCGAGCAAGGCAAAAGGTTCGGATCCTAACTTTGAAATTTCTTATTTTTTATTTCTGAATTTTATTTGAGGCCTAGTTTTGAGTTTTTTCAGTTTTATAGTGTATATGGAGAAGTTAACCGCCACCCCAGCTGTTTAGGAAATTGAAAAAGGGGAAGGGAAGAAGGTTAGAGATTTTTTCCAAATTCAGTTTTGTCTATGCGATAGTAAGCGTAAATGTTAGGTGCATAGCATACTGGTAGTGATGTCTGCTTTAGTGTGACAACGGGTGGTTCAGATCCCAGTCATGAAATTTTTGGGGTTTTGCCTCTGAATTATATTTCAGGTTTAGTTTTGGATTGTTTAGGTCCTAAGACGTACATTGATCTGCCATTTCAGCAGTTTTGGGAATAAGTAAGAGGGAAAAGGTTGATGATTTTTTTCGAATCCATTTTTGTCTACTTCATAGAGGTCGTTAATGGCAGGTGCGTCGTAGTATAGTGGTAGTGCTGTCTGTTTACGCGAGGCAGACAGAGGTTCGGGTCCTGGTTTTGAGTCTTTTGGCGTTTTATTTCTGAATTATATTTCAGTTCTAGCTTTGAGTTTTTGAAGTTTTATAGTATACGCTGAGAGATAGTAATCTGCCGTTCTTCTGAATATGTCAAATATTACAAAAAGGGGTAGGAGATAGTGGGAATCTTGTGTTATTTCAGAAAATATCTTCTTGAAACTGCTGAGTGTATTTTTAGGGATGATCGATATCAGTTAGGAGTAGCGTAACGGAGCTGTGATATTGGTACTTGTGATATTCTAGTAGAACTGTGTCACTGACCACGCTGAAGTGATCAATTGTGCACAGTTCGTCGGCATTATAGAACCGCTCAAGCAGTTTGTAATATCACCAGAAAATCAGTCATATCTTTTGAACTGAGCAAAATCCGTCAACAATATAAATAATGCACTGAATGCCGAGAATTTCCTAAATTAGCTCGTTCCAAAGAAGTGGAAATGTCCATAAAGTAAAGCAGTATAGACTTCGACATATGATGTACCTTAAATGTGGTGCTCTCTACGTTCCTACAATGAGATGACACCTTTATGAACACAGCTACTATATCATTGAGAAATAAGCATTGTTCATCGAGGACAACACATGCATTTTCTCTCAGTATTTTAGTTTTCATAGTGTTTATTCTGTAGAGGTTTTCGTGCAATTTCGAATGAACTCAACTTGACACGTCAATTTTCCTTTCAATTTTGTGAAAAATCCGAAAATTCTCATCTATTGTATCCATATACATGTGTGTGCAAATTCTCATAGAAATACTACAATCGCATTGAAGGCGCAGTTGAAATCGCTCGCTATTGTTCTCATCTGCATGTTTGATTGTGATCGAATAACATCGCCACACAATTTTGTCATCCTCTGCATTGCGGATCTATTTTTGTGACGGATCCAACGATAAGTTTATTTCGTTTGTATTGTTGATGTGGACATTATGATTGCAACTTTATTTGTTTGATTGGAAGTAGTCGGCGCAACTCAAAATTGTTGTCGCTAATTGTGTTGTTCATTTGGCGTTTTATTATTATTATTGTTATGACGAATAAAATTTTAAGTGAATGATTGCTTAAAATAAACTGATAACGGGACAATTTTGAAATGCTGAATGCGAAATTGGGTTGTGAGATGAGAACAGCGAATGCAACGACGGATCGGTCGAATGATGAAGATGCTCAAGTCGATTTTGAATCGGTCGAATCGAGATCGGAACTGAATTTGGTGGATAATTCTTCGAGCAGTGACGATGCCGAAGAGAATGATCGAGAAATGGACATTGAAGATTTGGTCATTCGTGATGAATTCAACGCGTATTCGACCATCGAATCCAGTCAAATGAAACTGCAAAATTGTGTTTATTTATTTATTTTTCATTCATTTATACTTTGATTTGAAAATTGTTGATTTTCAATGCATTATGGAGTTGATTTTGCAAAATCGAATTCATTAATTCGAGTTTATTTCACTTCTGTGATTCGAGTAGTTTAAGTTATTTCAATTCGAGTTTCAAAATCGAGTTCATTCAATTGATCCACTACCAGTCCATGTAATATGAATATGTTTATGGCTTTAATCCCTATCTTGATAATCTCTGGTCGGTCGAATCAAACACCAACCAACTGTGAATTAATATTAAATGTACCCAACTAAATTCTACAAATTTAAGTGCCACAATCAACTTCATCGATCACTACGAGCAAAGACCATCAAACCCTTCAAAGATCCCTCTCAGACAATTCGCTCGTGTCTCGTCACCAAACGCAACAAAACCAGCCGTCTGACTCAACTCTTGAACCATCCATCGTTTCATCCTCATTAATCACTACTTCACCAATCGCTTATCGTCACAAATCGTTATCACCGTCACCCAACAGTAAATACGAATATAAGGCATCAATCTGCGCACGTGAGTCTTCTCAAAGCCGAAAGTATTTTGTGCCATTTACCTTTATTTTTGATCTCACGATCAGTGAATATAAGAATAATGTGTGTTTATGTTTGATCTGCTCATAAATTGTAATTTAGAATCAATAGAAATCGAGTATCTGTTACACAATGCCGTCTTCTTTCTGGCAAGATCGTCAGCACAGAATATCGAACTGGCCAAACAAAAGTCTTATTGGACTACGACGAAACGTATTGAGCAAATCTACGACGAAACGTTCGATCGAGCCGCAATCGTCATATTGATTTTCATTGAGACGAAAGGAGATCACTTTTGTGGTTGGTTGGTTTATGCATTTGTTTTTATTCATTTATTAATTTAATCAGCAAATCCAACTGCAACTTATTACGACGAGTTTTTGCCTCAATGTTATCACCAATATCACATTCTTCTCACCTTGGCATTCTTCTTTGCACGCAGCTAACGAAAATAGCGTTGAGAATCCTTCATGTCTTTATGGAATTCTGACTTGGATTATTAATTTGGCAAGCACATGAATTTGGATTATTTGGCATATTCATTTGACGTTTGTGACGATGATTTTTATTTTGCTGTTTTTGCGAGACTGATATTGTCTTAAATGCTGGCTTGAATGGGATGGATTAAAGCGGTATGAATTTAAGGTTTTGCAAGAATCTGCTCGAAAGCATTGTACCGAGGACAACCGGCATTGTGTTGGAAGGAATTTAGTGGTGGTGGTAATATAAAAATAGAATGGATATCGAAATCGTCATTGCACATCTCGAATACTCAACACCTCACCAATCATCGTATTCTTTTATTTCATTATTTATGAGACTTAAGCAATAATCTGAATTAGATTTCGATTAGCCAAGACAAGTATCATTCATTCAATGATACAGTTAAGGTGTTAAGGCATTATTCATTCCGTTTTCAATGTTCAATTCGTTTTATTCATTTCGTTCTGATTATATTCAAATGAAGGAGTGTGTGTGCGTTAAGGCGTTATTCATTTCTTAATCAATGTTCAGTTTGTTTTATTCGTTTCATTTTGATTATATTGAAATGAAGAGCATACGAAGTGCAGAGTGTATGTGCGCGCATCAGAGTGCAATATGATGCATTATCAGAAACACTTGAATAGTCGATAAGATGGCCCACCAATGTTGTGTGTACACGTTGTGTGGCGGAATTTTATGCATTCTAACCGAATGAATATGTATATGTGGGTGTGCTGTGTGTGATTTCATAGAACTTTACAAACAAACTCAAATCAAATGAGCAATTTTCATCAGCAACTAACCGCAAGAATAATACTAGATAAAAAAGTGTATATGGCACAAGATGGAGCGAAAATAGGGGCATCGGTTGGTCGTGAGTTATGTGGCATGTTTGCACTGGATGACGAGAGTATCGATGTGGTGGATTTGAGGAGAAGAATTCTGAGAGGAGGCAGTGGTGGTGAGAAGCGGTTGTTGGATGGCGAACAAGGCAGTGCTTATAAACATTCCATCCCATCGCTGTTCGACGATCCGGTCTCGTATGATCAGTTCAAACGAGCAAAACGGTTGATATTATTGCTCTTTTGTTTGTTTTTTCGATACATAATTGCATAGGTTGCTTATCGATATCGTTAATATTATTGTTCATACATCATTAATATATTTGTCAATGTATTTATTATCATTAACATTGGTATAATTGTTAATACATCATTGATATTGTTATCGTCATTCAGCAATCTAACAAATCAAGAGTACGATACGTCAGTAATTAGTAATCCACCGTCATTACTTCATCACTTCCAGCCTGCGTTCCTGCCTTCGAATGAGGTTTGTTATATTCTGTATGCGTGAATGTGCTTATTACATCGGTAATGAGTATCACTTTGTTTCAGTTTACTTATTTATTTTATGAAATGTCAGTGTGATTGCGTTTTAAGCGCAAATATGTTGAATTGAATGGGCCGGTTCCATTAATGGATGTCTCATTGGGATCGTGTTACTCCCTAACCGTTCGATCAGCGCCACTGAAGTCGCTGTCTTATACTCATCGTGACACAAGTGATAGGCGGTATTCGAGCAGTCACGATCGTCATAATTATAAACAAATTGATCACTACGAGTCATCATCTAACTACCAATCGCCCTCGAATCACAGGTATGTTTAAAATCCATTTAATAAGAGTAATTCGTAATAAATAAATGGCGCTTCTTGATTTTTCTATCGCAAAATTTGTTTGTTATTAACATTCATTTGGAAATATTTATGGAATTGAACTGATTAATATCAATTTCTGTTCATCACCTCACTAGATATAATTTACATTTAAGGCGGCATACCTCTCGAAATGACAGTTATAGAAGAATTTCGTCAAATGATTCTAAAATCAGTAAAACAAAACATACATCTTCCTCATCGCAGAAACCGATTAATGATTATGATTTTAAGTATAAAAGAAAACGATTTTCATGATCTGTTTATTTATTTATGTGTTTATTCGTTTATTTATGATTTGTTATGGTTTTTACTCCATTATAATTATTATAAATTCACTGAAGCGATGCATTATTCAATTCTAATCGTTCACTTAAATGTTCATATTGATATCATGATAAAATCGTTATATTGAGTAAGGGAATATGAATGTGTTACATTGAATACTAAGTACATGTATGTTGGTGTATAATTGATAGAGCGTATACCCCAGCAAGATTTGAATTATGCAATAAACAAATTTGGTTGAAAGTGATACTGTGCAGTGATTGTAGCAAATGTAATATTACATTTGTGTTATATTTGGTTCGTTTTGAATGTTTTGGTTATTTTGTTTTGGAATTATCGTCTTTGATGAAGGATGTCATATAAATAATAGCGATTTGGGTGTTGACACGGCGTTTGTTCTTGTGTGTAATGATATGTAATCTATTTATTTATAATTGTTCTATCGTAATGTGACAGACATATGCTATGCCCTCGAGACTTATCTTATCTTCGATTAGCTGCAAAACAAATGGTCAGCTTTGCAAAGAACTCAACGAACAAATGTGTCAAGTGAATGAGGGTTTATAAGTTTGAGGCCTTATAAAGAGACCTTGAAGATGAGCTTGTAGATTGACTATTTTATAATGAGAAGAAACTGGGTCAGTTTAGAAGCGATCGTCGCAGTTGATTGTGGGTAGTTTATACGAGAAGAGGAAAGATTCACCATTGATAAAGTAGTCTGTTTTGTTTGTTGCATCTGGTATGTGCCGATGGTGAATCCTCTGCCGGAATGCAGGCTTGGGAAGTGTATTTGTTAATTGGCAGCATCCGGTGATTGAGGCTTCCAAGGGAGATGACAGAGCAAGTAAAGCAGCGAGCGATATGCCATCGTTTTTTGTACTGAATCGCTTGAACAGTATGGAATCGTGACATTCTGTGTCGTACATCTACAGCAGTGAATGTACTGCTGTCTTCGTTGGGTACTTCATGAATAGAGCAAGTGGATTTCGTGGTGATCCGATGTTGTTGTTCAGGGTTTGGGGTCTAGTTTTGTGAGTGCTCGCTTGTCTTCAAGTGTGCTCGATACTGAGCAGTCTGTTGTTGTATTAATTGGAGGATTTTGACATTCTGAAAATTCTTTCAGAGAGCATGATGGTTCGGTTTATGCCGTATTTCAGAGAGAGTAGTTTTTTAACACTAACAGTAGTAGCAGTGATCATGGTTGAGAAAAGTATCGTAGAAGTATTTGCTGATGCGACTGAGCGATTTGATCAGGATGCAGTGTGTTCCTAATTAAATGGGCGTTTCGTTGATGTGATGATTAACATTGATTAGTAAATGGCATTTGATTTTTTGAATGTGGTGGTTGTTGTTATTGTGGAGATAGATGTCCATGCAAACGGTTCAGGAACAAGTTTTGATTTGGTTTGTTCATTTTGGAATGAGAGGGCAAGTGAAGGAGCGATTTGCGATCGTTGCCGATTACACTGTCCTTGTTCACCTCTCCGATCACCTTGCACCATCCCACCTCGTCAGATATCATCCCGATGACAGATGGAAATTTCAGGTTTGTGCAGTGAGAGTATGTTGATGGGTACATGCCGACTGCATTTCTATCGTTCATTTCGACATTATTTATATGGATGCGTGTCAATTCTAGTCTTGTATTTTATTTACCTTCATTTTTTGTACCAAAACGAACGACGTAAAGCACAATTGTATGGACTGAATGAAAAGAGTGACGAGGCACTTCATCCAGGGGTTTCTGCTTTTTTGAATTATCATTTATTGTTTTAAAAAATTGACATCAATAAACAATAGCATCACTTGTACGTGCAGACAATTGTATTGCATTAGGGAAAACGCAATCTCTGTTGACAATTCATGATAGCCGTCAGAAAGACTTACACTCAATAGTTGAGACTAATCGTGTTTGATAAACAGTCGTGTTTATCAGTTGTATTGGAAAGTTGTGAAATTGAGGCGATTTTGAGGTAACTGAGATAATGAGCAAAGCAGAGTTACGGTAGTATTTCAGTGTTATTATTATAGGCATTAATAGATGAACATTAATAAATTCAGGGAGATTTCGGTATAAAATTGGATAGGTTATCAAATTTGGATGAAGAATTCGAACGGAGGTTCAGAGAACGTAAACGTCCGATTGGATTTGGTCAAAATAAAATTGATGAAGTGGAGAAACAATTGGAAGAGGTTTAAAGCAGTTAATAGATTTTGACCTTCATTCGCAGCAGTGATATTTTTTGAATTCAATTATTGTTCTCAATACCGTGAGTGAAATTTATGAAGCAATTAAGGAACCATCAGCAAATAAAGTGTTGGCAACATTTTATATAGAAGCGCAGTGTGGTGATACGACGAGATTTGTTCATGACCAGTTATGGCCATCATGGCAGAAGTTGTACGATACGAATCAGATCATCTGGAGGGTTGTTCCGTTCGGAAAAGCGCAATGTTATAGTCAACCTGACAATGACTACAAGTCACTCTTTTGATTATTACTGTTACTTTTATTATTATTCTTATGATTACCAATGCATTTGTATACGCATGCTCATAAATTTGATCTTCTCAGCTACATTTAAAAAGATTTTCTCAGCATTCCACACCCATATATAATAAATCAATTGAGAGCACTCACTCACCACCACATAAATTCAGTTTAATAGCTAATGAATTGAAGGTGTGAATGTCAGCACGGCGAAGATGAATGTGAATTGAATCAATTGATGAACTGTGTTATAAAGCATGTTCGACGTATTGATCAGTATATGCCATTTATTAATTGTATTCAAGGCAAATCCAATATTCTAGAAGCTAGGAAACACTGCTTGGATGGACGGCATCATTCCGTTACTAGGTGATTTCATTTTTGATATTTCCTGGATTATCTGGATCGGCCAGGCTTCTGATTTTTAATATTATTTTTGTTATTATTATCATTGTTTATGAGTAGATGGATATGGACATGTGATAATGTTAATGTATATGTATAGTTTATTGGATTGTGCGAGTGGAAAGGAGGGTCGGAGGTTATTATCAGAAGCGGGTGAATTGACGAAACAGATCGACTTGACGTTCGTGCCGTGGATTGAGCTGAACGGCAAACGGTCCGTGGATGCCATGTACGCATTACATGAGAATCTGTGCAATTTGATGCCAAATAAACCGAAACAGTGTTTTAACAATTGATTGCGCTCACTTATTCACATTATCTCGTTTGGATCACTTCACTTTTGATTCATTTATGGAATGATTTTGTTTATTATTGTCCCGATGATGTAGTTGTTAGAGTATCGAATTTCTCTAGTTTCGTTTCGTTTTGTTTCTGATTATTAGTCATCATAAGCATCATCATAATGTGATATTCAATCGACGTATTCTTCCATCGATTCAATCGATCCGTTCTTGTATGTTCGTGAGTCACACCTCAAACCGTCTGTCTGTGTTACGCAATGAATTTTTGTTCGATGTACTTCACTTGGCCTCATCTCGATTTGTTATTTTTGCTTACTTATTAATTGTTGTTGTAAGGAATTTTCAAATGAATAAATGAATATTGTTTGAATTAAGTTTTTGATAGTTTGAATTGATAGTTCAGACCGTAGCTCCTTCGCGAGTTGTTCATCACTCGTATTAGAGTTCTGTAGATTGGGAAAACAGAACTGACATCAACTAAACTTTATGAGAAAGCCCCACGTTCAAACATTATTCATAGTGATGGGATCTGATGAGGGAGATTTCATCTGATTGTGAGGTTGGAACCGGATCTGCATGAAATTTCATCATTCCGACCAGCTAGTTGCACCTGAGATTCACAGTGTATTGTCGGATGCAGAAGGCAACATTCAGGCCTGCGTTCGTTAATTTTATTGCATTGTTTTCGGATAGTAATCATGACTTTGGGCTGTATCAATGAATTCCATTCGAGCAAGTATTAACGACGCAGTAAGGATGCATGCAGCAGCAGCAACGGCTCGTAAGTCACGCCCTGTTCTCTGCCTCTTTCGTTTGGCATTCAAGTAGAGTCGCAAGTCACCCCAGTACGTTTTTCAACCCGTTTGTTCAATCATCGAAAATACATTGGTGTTGAGTCACACACACACACACAAACGCACACAGATACACTTCATCACCGTTTTTTAAGTGAATTTCGTATTGATTAGTGAATGTTGTGATGTATCCATATGACCGACGTTCAATGTCCTCATCACCTGATCATATTCAACACTGATATATCCATCCATCCATATCTTATCAAAAATATGACACCAATTCACTTTACTCGGCGGCTATCATTTAGTGTACGTGATTGATTTCATTTACGTGCTACTAACGTAATCTGCTGAATGAATTTGCACTTCTTACGAAATAAATGTGTGAATATTTATGATAAATAGTGATAAGATTAGATTGTTATGAAGTTATATACGTTTGGTTGGTTCGTTATTGATTTTGAACTTGGTTATTGGAGATATTGAAATGCTGTATTGAAGGAATAATGTCGTCAACGAGTAGCACACGTAAGAAGTCACTGTTGAAAGTGATCATATTGGGTGATTCGGGTGTTGGTAAGACGTCTTTGATGAACCAGTACGTGAATAAAAGGTTCAGTAATCAGTACAAAGCAACCATTGGTGCTGATTTCCTAACAAAAGACGTGATGATTGGCGACAGAATGGTTACTATGCAGGTTTATTGATTTTCACATTTATTTTTACTGGATTACTTACTTCCTTCTGCATCCATTTCGTTTTCGTTTTACGTCCGGTAGCGTTTCTCTGCGAGTGTTTCGTTGAATGAGTGTTTTTTGTTGGGTTTGAAAGAATGATCGGATGAATGAAATGTCAGATCTGGGATACGGCCGGACAGGAAAGGTTTCAATCTCTCGGTGTTGCATTTTATCGAGGCGCAGACTGTTGTGTTCTAACGTATGATGTTACAAATGCCAACTCGTTCAAGAGTCTCGAATCGTGGCGAGACGAGTTCCTTATCCAAGCAAGGTATTGAATTTACTTAGCTCAATAATATGGTCATTTTTTATTCATTCAACAAGCGCCATGCATTCACTTCATCGTTAATTCCTTATTCACAATTTTTATCAGCACTTCAGTGCATTCACATTTTGCATCAACGTTTTGCATAGCATTTTGATTGTTTCAGCCCACGAGATCCAGAGCATTTCCCGTTCGTTCTGCTGGGGAACAAAATCGATTTAGAAGTGAATCGAGCAGTGAGCACCAAAAGGGCTGAGTCGTGGTGTAATTCCAAGAATAAAATGAAATATTATGAGGTTGAATTTTCATTTTTGTTATTGTTTTTGTTAATTATCATTAAGCTTATTACTATTCCAGTTTTATAAGTTATTTTGACGATATTAAATTGACGGACGCATCATTTATATATGGACAGTGTATGTGTATTTTATCAGGGGTTTTGACTGATTATTGAACCCATTAAGGTATCGGCAAAAGAAGCGTTGAATGTCGAGCAGGCATTCATAGAGATAGCACGTGATGCATTACAAAGAGAATCACACGACGTTCAAGATTTTCCCGAATTTCCGGATCAAATAAGACTGGACAACCGACAACAAACACAGCCATCGGGTGGTTGTAATTGCTGATCGGTGGTGTTGATCAGCGCTGATTGACTGATTGATTCACTGATTGATGCTTTTCAATTGCTTATCATGAATTTCAGTTCTGATTCAATGAAACATTTCACTATATTTGCAATTGCACTTTGACTTTGACTACACTCCACTGTATTACAATGAACAGTATATAATATGATAACTTTTATGAATGATTTCTATTGTTGCCGTCGTCACTTTGATATATTTCAAAATGTATGTGCGTGGTGCGTTTATATGCGCGTTTTTAAACATCATCATCATCACTAAATTCTTATTCTTCTTTCTTGATGCTGTAATTGTACTCTACGATTATTATTATTCTATTGTTTGTTTGATTGAATTGATAAATTGTATAAAGTGAACGAAATTGTTTCAATGTCCAGTTGTGAACATCATTTCAAGCGTTCTAATGCTGAAGATTTCTCTGAAGATTTGAACTCGATTTGTAGTGTTTGATTGATTGATATTTCTTTCATTCCATAGCGTTTCGTTTGAGTGATTGATTGTCATCACATCTCTTCGGTGATTCGTATAAAATTCGGATGGTGAAAAGTCATCATCAGAAATTTGTTTCATCGATACAATAATATTTAATATAGATTTATTTGAATAGACTGCAGCAATTGTACGCACACCCTTTAAAAAGATACCATGAGAGGAATGGAGTCGATGCAAGTTTCGAAGGCAATAGCTTAGGGTGCTGGCTGGTTTCTCATAAGGTGGCAGCGGCAGTGTTGGAGTGAATTGGTGAGGTTGTTACAATGGGTTGGAATGAGGAGAACATCGGGCAGGTGGTGTATTCTGTAGCATTTGGATGCGAAGATGATTTCGAGGTTTAGCCAGCGGAGAAGAGGAAAGCACTGGTGATCTGGATCAGCTGGAGTCACCAGCAACTGCTTTCAGCAATTCACAAACGTTGATCGTTGATGAGCTGCTAATAGGCGATAGATTCTCCACGAAATTCTGCCTTATCGTTGGCTACAACTATGCTATTGTTCAATGTCTAGTAGCGCTTTGTAAATTCTTCTTCGGCTGATGGTGTGTTGCTGCCTTAAACTTCTATCTATCAATTGCATGTGTTCATTGGTCCAGTCATTACAAGAGCGCACCTCTGGGCGTTAATTAACTTCAATAAGTCATTAATGGAGCAAGCATTTTTGCCATGCTTATGCTTGAATTGTGCGATTCAGACCACCAGTGCTTTGATCCATATTGATCCAGATCCAGATCAATTTCGATCAGAACGCGTTTGAATCGCTTCAGTTGGTTCATTATAAGATGGAGCACTGCTGATAGTTCCCTTGATTGTAGTGATCAGATTCGTTGTTGATGAAGCAATCGTTGATCAGTTTGATGAAAGCTTTAATAAATTCATTGCCTGTAGTGTCAAGAATACATGTAAGCCCTTTCTCGGACTTGTTAAGAAAGACTGAAATTACATTTGGTATTACTGATGTATAATACTATGTGCTGTGGATGAAACGTATGTGAATAAGAAAATTAGAGCATTTTGATCAATATGAAGAACAGTTATAAATCAGCTGTTGTAGCAATTTCTGATTTGAAATTTCAAAAATTCGGTACAAATCCGAAGCGAATGAATATCGTTACGAAAATCCTTGTAAAGTTTTTTTATATTATATTTATCATCGGTTTTGAAGTTACGTTACAATTAGATATATATTGTCGACGTTGCGATTCTGCGTTAACGATTTGTCGAGGAGTATTGATATGTTGATGTTTTTGTTTGTTATTGGGTTAGCGATGCCCATCTCGGATCGTATTTGCAATTAGTAGTTAATTTTTGGAGTGGTGCAGTGATATGAACGAATAAAATTGCTTTGCTTGGAATTGCGTTTCGTTATGCAAAAAGTCATTTTGAAATGTGATTATTGCTTCAGTCCTATTCTCGTTAATGCAGATTCTATATTGCTGCTGCAGAAATTTGTTCCATTTTGTCTTTTTGTAAATGTTGATTTTTTACTGCAAAAGCATTTTATAGAGCCATTCGCATAACAAACCACAAGTCGTCATTCATTAGCAGACAAATTTATGCTTATTCCCTTCGTATTCAAATGCAGAAATTTCTTCAGCGCTTACTATAATCCATGCAAGATGCAATTGTCTCCCATTGCTTGAACAATGCTTGAATCGATCATTTCAATCAATCAATTCAGATCAGTTTTTCGATCAGATTTCAATCGAATCAATTTCGATCAGAGCACCAAAACTCGCCAACTAACTCTTCGTTAACACTGATCGTCAGTCAGTGATATGAACGAGTGATAAAGTGATAAAAGTACTTATTGCGCATTTCTATTGCTGAATTATTTTTTAGAGCCATTCGCATAACTAACCACAAGTCGTCATTCATTAGCAAGCAAATTTATGCTTGTTCCCTTCGTATTCAAATGCAGAAATTTCTTCAGCACTTACTATAAAATCTATGCGAGATGCAATTGTCTCCCATTGCTTGAATCGATCATTTCAATCAGTTCAGATCAGTTTTTCGATCAGATTTCCATAAATAAGAGGCATTCATCATCTCAAAACATGATATTTTTGTTGTTGGTGTTATTGTTATCGTGTCAGCACTTCAGAAGACATCCTTTACTGTCGTCTTTGAGACTCATTTATAAAACGGTTTCAGATCGTTTCACTTACAATTAGTGTTCACTTCAATATCGTCAATCATGCGTATTGCTGCTAATCTATCGACTATGTTCCAAAAAGTTGATCTGTTATTAAGGTGCACTGCTTTATTATCGTTACAATTACGTTTATTACTGTTATTGTTATTGTTGATGATGTGATTGCTTCAGTTTTATTTTCGTTCAGCTGAAACGTTCAGATTCTATATTGCTGCAGAAATTTGGTCTCGTACTTCTTAAAAGTATTGCTTTTTTTGATGAGCAGTGTTTCGAGTCAGTGCATGGAAGATATGAAAGGGCTGTTGAATTAAGATATGAGCTGGCCGCATCGAAAGGATTTCGTTACGTTGAAGTTTCGTTGCCATACTCGGAAAGTGCTGATAAGTTGAAGGCGGCAAGCGATCGCAACCATCTGCAACACATTCTCATAAATGCACCACCAGGTCTCAATAATGCCTCCTTGTCTTTCCTTTATTTCCAGTCTCAGTCTGATTACAGTTCGAGTGAAATTTGCCCGCAATTGCTACACTCGATCGCGTAATGCGCTCATTTCATGTTGAATGGTTTAGACAATTGATGTGATTTGAGTTATCGCCTTACCGAACGTTGAGACTTTATCGAATGGTTGTGTTCGATTTAGAATCAAAATCAAAAGTTTCCGTTCACGAAATTGAGTAGTAGCATGAAAGTTTCATTGATGTGATCGAGCCTGATCTTATTTGATTGATATCGAAGCAGACTGCATCGATGACTCTGTTCGAATCTAGTGTCATCCACTTCAACTGGAACGCTCAAAGATTGTTCTGTGTATTCGAAAGAGATCGTTGTTAATAGCTAATATGATCAGCATTCAGTAGGATTGAACTACATTCTTGAATCATCATTGCATATGGTCAAACATTTAGAGGAGAGGAACTGAACTGGAGAATATTTTAGTTGAATCGATTGGCAAACTCAAAAACTCGGTTTTGCCACTCTTTTCAAATTGAATATTCCATTTCATTTGAATACTCCTTTGGAATCTTCCATTCCACGTGAAATATTATATTGAGCTGAAATATTCCATATGAACGATCTATTGCAAAACCATACAAATACCCGCAAAACATGAAACTAGCACTTAGCACAGATGATTTAAAAATATTGACCGTACCACAGTTGACCTCAATTACTTGTCAGCTTTTAAGATATGATTCATGAACGGTGTATTTGTATTGAATTGATTTAATTATGAAGGTAATTGGTCGAGTGGAGAGCGCGGCATTGCAGCAATACCATCGAGACAAGACGATTTTAAGGCCTCTCTTCAAACGGCTATTCAATACGCCACTCTGCTCAACTGCAAAAAGTGAATCGCTTTGCTTATTCGTTGATATCATTATCATTATTATTAACATTATTATTGTCTCCATTATCCAGCCAAGCAAGGGTGAGAGTTGCGTAAACGAGATTTAACTAGACAAGGGATGATAAGGGATAAAGAGTTGAAGCATACTGAAATGTTCACGAGGCGAGCAATAAACAAGTAACTAGGAATGGTGGATGGATTTTGAACTAGGCAAACGAGAATCTTTTTTATATGCTTCTCAGCTGTTTGCTAAGGTTGATATTTTGGTTCATTTCCGAATGGCCAATTTTCTTCATTACCTGTTCATTTCATGAGAATATTTCCTTGATCAGCCTCACCTTCCTTCGAGTATTAAAGCGCTAACCAGAGCACGATATCCGCATTTCGTATCCCTCGTTTTCGTTTTTTTGCGAGAATTATGATCACGTCTTTGGTCTCATCGAACAACGCAATTGATCTTTTTTGATGTTATGCACCAGACTGATTCATATATTTTGCATTTCTTGGTACTAACTAGCTAATTAAACAAATGTCATACAAATCAAGTGCTGCTCTTTACTGAACTTAAAAGAATATTATACTCTCGCTGGCTTACTGCATAAAAGATTGAAATATAGTAGGTATTGTTAAATTTATTTATATGATACTTAATAAATGCAAAAATTATCGAAACTTTAACTGTAATCAGTAGTTGAATAAATTGTCTTGAAGGATTCATGTGATGGCTGGTCTAGCCGAAGTGAATGATGAGACGAGAAGAACTTATGTTGAGAACATTCGATACGCTTCTCAGCTGTTTGCTAAGGTTGATATTTTGGTTCATTTCCGAATGGCCAATTCTCTTCATTACCTGTTCATTTCATTGGAATATTTCCTTGATCAACCCTACCTCCCTTCGAGTATCAAAGCGCTAACCAGAACACGATATCCGCATTTCGTATCCCTCGTTTTCGTTTCCCACAAGCGACCCTTCCATTTGGCGATATCAATGTCTTGAGATATCTCTCGGGAGATCGCCTCAAGAGTAGTTTCAATTCTCTCGAATACCATTCTGACATCAGTATGGTCTTTGGTCATTTCTTGTCCTGGCTGCATGTCCTGTCAATCTCATTTCGCTTTTCTTCTATTTAGACTTATCATATTATATCGCCACTTAGTATTCACTCACTCACAAATGAAACTTCTCGAATGAACATAAATCTGTAATCCATTTTTCATTACGATTCAACATTCAAGCAATAAAAAATTGAGTAGCATAACATCTTCCAGAACGATATAATATGCCTGATCGAACCTATCAATGAGATCAGTATACCGGGTTATTTTCTTCATTCATATCAACAAGGTATTCATTCATTCACTATTGGATCAATTCACTAGAATTTATTGTTATCATTGTTTTGGTTATTATAAACCATTAGTGATGGTGTTGTGCAATGGAATTCGTTGAATGAAATGAACGTTTAGAATTTGATTTTGTTTTTATACGACAAACGATTGATTATTATTCACTGAAAATGGTTTTTTGTAGCGTTGGAGATTATCAAAGAAATTAATGAATCCAATTTGAAGTTGATGTTTGTAAGTTTCGTTTTTTAAATTGTTTTTTGTTATTGCAATCGTTTAAAAATGCTCACATTCCAATTAACGATTATTATTGAGTGTTTTTGTGTTTGAGAATTCGAATTGATGATTTCAAACGAAAATGGAATATAACATAAAATATACTGAATGATGAGAATATTTAGTCGATTATACTTAGACGATTGGTTTGTTTAGGATGTGTTTCATGCACAGCAAATATGCGGTCAGTTAACGAAATCGATCGTCGATTTGAAGGCGTTTATTGGTTCGTTTTGGATATTTTTTCAGTTGTATTCATTCATTCAATCGTTTCAACGTTCAGTTGAAGTTGAATGCATTAATCACAATCTTTATTGCACTCGGTTTTATAGCAATTGACAGTAATAGTAGGAGTAATAATGATAAGAATAATGGTAATAATAATGATGATAATAATAGTAGTAATAATAATAGGGCGATAGAAATAATAATGGTATTGTGTAGAGCACATTCGAATTGATTGATGAAGTGATCGGGAAGATTTATGAAGATGTGTGATCTCCATATATCTGTCTTTGTGCATTCGAAGTGCTGATTGATTATGAATGCGATTGAGTGATTAAATTAGAGCATGAAACGGGGAATGGGCGATTTTCAGTGGTAATGTGCTCTTGGAATGTACGTCGTCTCAAGGTAGTAAATTAGTGGCTATCATGCTGTGGCACTGCATGCTCCTCTTTAGACTTACGGCAAGCCAACACCCACCTCCCCACCCCTCCACCCAGTTGCCAGCTCTGAGCAAGTTTTATTTTTGAGCGAAGATTGAGAAGATCACAGCAGATTGATTTGATCAATTGATTTAGAGTTTGCAGTCAAAAATTGTTTAGAGTTATATACAAGAAGACTTTGATTTGTTGTGATTAAACGGGCATTTTAGTAGTAGTGTTGGATATTTACAAAGAATTATGGGAGAAATGAATGAATAATGATTTAGTGACTTGCTTGAATTTGAAGTGAAATTCTCCGCCTTGAAGTGAGACTTTCACTTCAAGAAGCATTTTATGAGACGATGTAAGCGTTTCTTCGATCAATAACAACAGATGAAATGAATTTCTTATGTGCTCATAGAAGAAGATCTGTTGAGGAGCAGAGAAAGGTGATTCGATTGAATAACGCAGCATTTAACGATGTAAAGATGTTTTGAATGATATTTCGAAAGTAGACAAGGCAATTTTGGTAAGACGATAACATAGTGCTATGAACACAGTATTGTAATAGTAATACAATGTCCTGTGTCGATTACAATCATCCACAATACAATATTCAAGTATCGCAATGATATCGTCGAACATTCAAGAAACCGTAACCGCACATAATTCTCACAGAACAGCTATTTCAACTTTGCAGAGGAGAGCTACGAGAGAGAAGAGTTGAGGTTATGGGGATGAGATAGAGTGGTTGTATCTATTCGAGGTTATGAGCCGGATGTGTAATACCCAATCTCATGTTGTTCCTATGTATACCTCCCAAGAAGTGAATTTCATAGAAAATGTGTAATGTAACACCGCCTTTTCACTGAAAGAGCACTTAGTCGTAAGATCTGGTTGGTGGAATGGAACGTTTTTCGTTAGTGATGAGCGCTGTGAATGAAAGTGATACATTGGCAAGAAATTGAGGGTTTTAAGCACGATATAATATCAGTTTGAGAATTAATTTATGAGGCGGCGATTAATGTGGTGGATGTGTTATTGCTGGCAGGCATTGTGCGAGGAATATTTTAAGGACACGTTCAAATAGCGCAAGTGCCTGAACGTCACGAGCCGGATTCAGCTGGAGAGATAAATTACGAGTACATATTCAAGATATTGAAAGAGAACGGTGATTGGGATATTGGATGTGAGTATATGGAACGCGGTGAATCGATGGAATATTTCGAGTGGATGAAACGATACGAATTGATTTAATTTGTGATCTTATCGATAGATATGGTTAACGCCATTTACCCGATAACCGATTGTGTATAATCATGTACTAAAACACAGCTCGGTACTACAGGGTAAACGAAATAACCATTTTTAGATGATTAGGTAGGTGTAAGGTGATCACTAGACTGCATCTGATTCCATACCACTATCATTCATTTATCTCATCAAGAATGTAATATTTATTTAAAGGAGATGATCACAACAAATGAATTTAATCAAAATAAATAATTTCCAGTCTATGTACAGATCACCTGTCCAGTTGCTTGAGTGTACAGAAATAACGACAGATTATTATGGATCTGTGGTATGATCGATCGGGTTTTTAGAATCGAGTAAACTTTAAGGGAGTTACTTAGGTGAGATGTGAACAATTCAAAAGAGACCAAAAGTAGACTGAGTGATCAAACGTGTAAAATTATTCGAAGTGGGGAGTGATCGAGGTGGTGCTGGTGCTGGTGCTGATGGCATAGGGCGGACGGGTATTTGAGGAGTTGTATTTGGAAGGAGAGGGAATTTGTGTGATGATAGAAATACACATAGTAGACACACACAAATGGAAGGAACGGTTCTGAACGACAATAACTCACGATCAGACTCGTTGTTTATTATTATATGTATTATTCGTTGGTGGGTTCGTTGAGAACGAGAAGAGAGCACGGCAATAATTTTTAGTTAGCGAATGCAATAAAGCAATGACGAGCGACGATCCTCTTTGAATATTCGTTTGAAAGAGCGCCGAACATAATAAAAACTCTTTAAATGCCACTTCGATCTATGCCTTTTTATTTATATCTATATCCATATGCATTCCTACTAAGATTCTTTTACTTTATACATATATATATATATATATATATATATATATATATATATATATATATATATATATATATATATATATATATATATATATATATATATATATATATATATATATATATAAGTTTCTTAGTTATGTATTAATAAGAAATGCTAAAGAGAATATATAAAAATATTCATGAGAAACGACTGAAGAAATATCAAACAGAACAGCACCACACGTAAAATAAAACGACGAAGCGAATAATATTTTCATCGTGAAATAAAACGACGACGACGCATCACATTAAAAGCCATTTCTGGTGCATCTGTGTGATCGTGAAATCAATAATCGAAATTAGAATCTGATGAAGATGGATGGATGCTTGTTCATTTGCTATGCTAAAATGGTAAGCTACGTGGATGGACGAGGAATGATGTGAACGAAAGAAGAATGTAGTGATGACTGATATTGGTGTGATAAAAGAATGACCGACATAAACTCGAGGTGTAACATAAAAAGACCGAACGAGAGTGATATGAAAAAGATAATGTCATAGCTAATTAAATGAATAGTAATTGAATGTTAAAAGTAATGTTTGATGACATTGGTTTGTTTATCATTTCTGGGTGAATGCTCTTTATCATTTTCATCAGTTAGTTGATCGCTCGCAACTACCTGGATGAAATGTTCATGTAAATGCATCTTAACTGATGATGCAATTGGAAGGGTGATTGCAATGGAAATAAGTTGAATATGCCTAAGAATTTGACATATTCATGTCCGTTTTGAAAGTATTCATAAAGTTTATGACATAACAATAAACCATCATAAAAGGTGAAGTTTACAGTGAGGGGATAAAGTCGAGCATAGGTGATATTCTCACATTTTCACGTAGTGCTCGTATCAGATCGATATATATCCTTCCTTCCTTCCAGTCTTTCTTCCTTCCACCCAATCATACATTCAAGCACCATTTATTCACTGATGTTCAATCGGTGGGCTCGGCTCGGCCCGGCTCGATCGATGGATGCCTATTTTAGTATCTTAGCTTTCGTCTCTTAACATAAACCATTTTGCTCGGCTTTGAACATACCGCTCTCATTCTTTTTTACATTTATTTATTCAGTAAATAAACAAACATATATGTGCGTTTATATTTATTCAGACACAAGCATCCAACCACCACCCAGTCGTTATCTTCTTTATTCGTTATTTGGTTTCGTTACGTTCCACTCTTCATTTCGATATTTCACATAAGTGATCACTTACTTCATCTTAGAGTATAAATAATCATTTCTGAACAGTCACAAACGATACGACCGATTACAATACTATAGAGAGATTACTTCAATGAATTCAAACTCAACTGAAAACGAACGTTTCACAGAAACAAGTTCAAATAAACTCACCATTGAGCATTAATAAAAATATCTGGAATGAACATCTGCAGCAGCAGCAGCAGCAGCAGCAGCACTACTGCACAGCGCAGCACATAAAACTAACCATTCAGTGCAACGCAGACTACTGTAGATTACGATTCGAACACAAACGCTATTCGTTATCTGTTTATCGATTCCACATATGGGCGGTGCCATAGTGCCTTTAACACTTTATCGCTGTGTGTTCTCATTGAGAATTTTTATTGTTTTTTCATTAGCAATAGAAACAATAATGGATTAACATCGATTAAACAAATCGTTGGGTGATTTGATAAATTTTTAATGTAGTAGTATATTTGTGAGATGATTTTGTATTGAATACTATAGATCCGTGTGGTGATTGTAAAAAACTTATGAATAAGTGGTGTAATCGCCTCATTCAAATACTCTTGTTAATAATCCATTGATATGATTGGAATCCGTCATTTGTCTACGGATAACGACGATAAGGAATGAGGAGTGAACCAAGGACGACGAGTCGAGTCTCAACGAAAATTCAGATATTATAGCCAAGAAATAGGGAGGAAGATATTGGAATAGCGATGGAAAGGATGTGACAATAATGGAAATAAATGTATGATTTGAATGGTGAATTGGTAGTTGGGGTGTTGATGGTTGTTGAAGAATGAATTTAAGAGAATAACTCGATAGTGCAGGAATAAGGCAGACTGACTGAAACTACTGAAGCAAGCAAACAAAGTTAGAGTTGAAAGTGATCATCATCATCATCGTTATCGTGAGTATCCGTTGAATAAAACTGAATAATCCTTAGAACAAGACAATTATTACGTTTATTTATTGGATGTATTAAATAATGTGCTGCAATACGGACGGCGCTTTCCTTTCTCTTCGACACTTTTCTTATGAACTCACCGATAGTAGAAAAAGATCAAAGGGAGTGCCGATTAAGAAATTAAAATGGTTGATTTAATGTTATGTGATTGTAAGAACAAGAACGCAGCAGATGCTGCCTGGTTGCTTAGATCAATTTTCAAATTGTTCACTTCGTTTTATTAGTTCGATTTCATTTTATGGTTCTATTTATTCTTATTTTTGTTATTATTATTATTATTATTGTGAGTGTTATTTTTATCCTTTGTAGTTATTGTTAGTATGATTAC
This sequence comes from Anisakis pegreffii, assembly GCA_035041965.1. NCBI lineage: Eukaryota > Metazoa > Nematoda > Chromadorea > Rhabditida > Anisakidae > Anisakis > Anisakis pegreffii. Next base: position 64,588 of record JAPYMA010000850.1, on the reverse strand, counting down.
TATTTTTATTATTCGTTACTATAATAACCATTATTATAATCATTATTAGTATTGTGATTTATTAGTGTTGTTATGTATCATTGTTTGGAGAATGTATTGGTAAGTTGGAAAGTGAGTTGTTGTTAAGTTATGAGTGTGATTTAGTTTTAATATAATAAGATTTGTTGAGGGGATGGGAAAGTTAAGCTTTTGATGTTGTTCGATTTCTATTGCATTCATCGAAGTTGTTGTCGTATCGACTTGATCCGAACTGGAATTTTATATGAATAAGAAGATTCATTTAAGGGAAACGCTCAAAAAACGATGGGAAACAGGAAAGAACGTATTGAATGGAATAACTAACTGTGTGCTGTGTTTGGAATGTGTTCTTAGCGAAACGCACTTTTGACTTCATAAGGAATAATCATTTATAGATAGAGCTGTAGAGATTTGGTCATAGATCTGTTGTATAGTGTTCGAATGGAGAGTCGAGATTAGATTTTATGAAGGTAGGTAGATAACTGATATTGTTAGCTGCATAGATATGATGTGAATGGTGGAAGATTGTGCTGATAGTTTATTGGTGATTAAGAAAAGCGAGGAGGTATACACTCGTAATGATTTGTGGTTAACATTGATTGAATGAATAGGTAAGAGTATATACGTTGTCGATGTTTTTTCAGTCAAGATTCCACGATAAAACAGTTTTACAGAGTTGCTTTCAACATGGAATGTTATCCATCATGAAAAGTAATCGTAGTGGCCATTGAATTTATACCAATCTATACCAATTTATACCAGTTATAACAATTTATACCAGTTATACCAATAATTTTCTTATGACAACAACAGTGTCGCATTCACTTGAAGAATCGTCTTGCTCTCATTGCATTCGTTCTTGACGACGGGCGATTCATTCAGCAGACAAAACTTATTGCACACACATACACCCAATCCTTAATCCGAGTGTAAATCTTCGTTTTTAGCGCTGGAAACGGCAGTTTTAACTGCTTAGGGACGAGCTGAGCCATTCGCAACGTGGCAAGCCGTGCCGTGCCGTCAAGACTAATGTGAGTCGTCGTTTTTGCTGCAGAGCTTCTTCAGAGCTACGTGAACGAGTCGAAAACAGTTCGATAAAGCGCTCGCAATCACAGCCAAATGCGCTCATCACAATTCTCTAAACTACACTTCGATCCACATTAATCCAATCAGTCATCAACCATACATCCAAGCGTGTCCAGTGACGTGGTTCTCCTGGTGGAATTATTGAGCCAATCATATTGGTTCATGTGTCTCATTCGTTCATGGATAGATTCATCCACTTTGAAGAAATCATTTGCTTGACAAAACTGCGAATTTACATGCCACACGCAGTGTACACATTCAAATGGACACAATTTCTGTAGTGACAGTTTATAGATCATGTTTCATCATGCCAGCAGTTTCAAACGTAAACATCAATGATAACTCTCATTGGGCAAGCATAATTTTCTGAAGGCACGCAGGTGGTCTTTTATCAGCCAAATAACTATTATCAGTCTTTTAATCGTTAGTGTTTTAATCGCCAGAGTACAAATGATATCTCCAAACGTCAGTATAACTACCGTACATCTGTCATTTATATATCAGCTTTCCACAAAAAACTCCACACTCAGTATGAGAGGCGAGATTGTCTCGGAGTTGCTTTCCTCATTCATGTTATACTCTTAGTCTGCTAACATGAAATCCATCAGTTCTGATAGTCAATAATTGTTTCAGTCTCAGCAGAATTTCGCACACGCTCGGTGATTGCTTGTGCTGTTTTGTCGTGCTTGAATGTATTTTTCAGTTCAGATGTTTCCTTGATGAATAAAGTTTTTCAATCATTTGACAATAATATCAGTTCAGTCCAACTCAGAAAATGACACCACCAAGTGAATTTCATCATCTGATGCGGGATCACATTATGCACTTAATCATCAGATTCGGTGTAGGTCAACCTACAGTACAAAAGCATCTCGACAGAGTCAATAAATGACAATAACAATAGCTATCGATTCATGATGAATATTGACCGACTGAATATTAGTGCCCAATGTGATGTTAGTGCTTTGCGTGACTGCTTCCGAATTCAGCAGCAATTTGGAAAACAAAACAATAAATAAAAGGAAGAAAGTTTCATCAGAACACGAATAATTATGCACTTAAAGGAGTTGAAACGCAACAAATACAGACTGCAAATTACGATAGAATGTTACCAGACATAAGACAGACATATCATCCAATAACATTGATCAGAAAGGACTTTTGAGTTCGGATCTACAAGAAAACCATCAGGAACTCAGCCAGAGAGAGAGCGGAGCTGTTCGTCAGCATATGTGCTTTTCTTGTTCTCCGGAATCTATTCTATCAGATGATACGCCTAAAACGATCATGTCTCTGAGCAAAGCTGTTGATAATTTTGCTTGAATGGATTCATCGGGTCTAAAAGAAGCTACTGAAAATATACGGATGCACGAAATATTGAATAAAATGAACAAATGCAAACCAACTCATTCATCTCATTTCAATTTGTAAATACATTGATCTGTGTTTGATCGCTGCAATTGAGCAGTGGTGATCATATGTTATTCTTCCTATTCTTCCTTATGGTGGAAAATTTTAAGGTGAATCTGGGGTGAGGTGAAAGTGTTGTTAGGGTTGACGTTTTATCATTCTTGAGTTTGATACTGATATGCCTGTGGTTATTTTTAAATAATTGAAGATTTTACATTGAAAAATGCTCTATGTCGAGCATATCTCATTTATATTATGACTTGTTTACAATGATATTTCTCGTCTGTTCCATTAAAAATTGCCCACCACTGCAAATCCCTTTTCATTAGTATAATGCTCAATACTGATTGCTGTTTCATTAGTGCAATGCTGTTTTTTTTCATTATCTCAGGATTAGTGCATATCGCTAACAAAGTGTTTCAATTAGCCCAATTTATTAGATTTATTGCACCAAGATATTTGTTATTACTGTGAAGTTAATTGACAGAATTTATCAGTCTTCATTACTTGCGAATGATTTAATCCTTTCCTAAATGAAGGATTATTTTGTTACTGTGCGATTTATCGTGCCATTTTTCGAGAATTTCATATCGTTTGCATATTATAGTCAATGCTTACTACTGTTCTGATAAATGCATATTACTGTAGGGTAATATGCATTCAATTAGCCCAACTTATTAAACTTATTGCACCAAGACATTTATTATTACTGTGAAGTTAATTGACAGAATTTGCCAGTCTTCATTACTTGAGAATGATTTAATGCTTATAAAAGTCTTGAATGATCGTGAAATGATGCGTGATGACAGCCATCCACCTTAACTCAGCCACGAAGGGTTTATAGCCCTTAGTGCCGGTCCCAAGCCCGGATAAATGAGGAGGGTTGCGTCAGGGGATGGCAACCCGGCGTAAAAGTGGTAATGCCGAAGAGGAAGTGGTAACGACGTTAAAATGGTGATGAATACGTGGGACAACCAACTGAACCGAGAACAACGAAGGGAATTCGAAGTGAGAAGCTGGGCCATCGTGGTGATTGGAAGCTGGACGATGGATGGACGATCTTTTATTAGGTCATTTTCTCGCCGTTTGTTTTTTGTTTGCTTTATTTTGCGAGTGCTGTTTTTTCATTATTTGTATACTTATTAATCTACTCCCCTCCCCAACCCTCCTAAGCTTAGACTTAGGAGGGTTGGGGAGGGGAGTAGATTATTAAAGCCAAAATTGGTGAAGGTTATTAGAAAATGAGGTAAGTTTTAGTGATATGAATGTTTCGAAATATTTAATAAATAATTTATATTTCAGGAAATTTTTACAAAATACAATACAAAGCAATATCAGAAATGCACATTCGCACATGTTTCCACATACAATATTAAGTAGGAACGGCTATGTCAATTTTGGCATGATACAACCAAGGACATAAAGTGGTCAATGTTAAATGCACAATTCCAGCAGTGAGTCCCCAAATTCGATATTCACGAGGTGTGTACGGCTGGTGGCTTGACGACGAGATGACCGTGAATTCAGTACTCGTGAAAGCTGGTAATATCCAATCACCGTTTTCTGAATAACAACTTATTACAATCAGACAATCCACTAAAAGAAATACTTTTTAAAGAATAATAATGACCGATGAACCAGCAGTAATAATCACACGAGAGAACAACACCAGTGATCAGATAACGATCGACTAATAACCTCGTTTGAAATGTGTATATCGATATTTTGTGCACAATTCTTGAATCGGTACCGTGAATATGGTTTGCACCTCATTTGTCTGCGGCGCTAATGAGCTCAACTCTGAGTCGTTCACGAGGCCAACTACAGGCGTTACTGTCGAACGTAAACTTCTCGTTAACATCGGTCTTAGCTTCGACCAAATTTGCACGTTTGCCGGCTTGATACCAATCTCTTCAGCACTTTCACGCAGTGCACCCTTACAATTACATGAACACTTACATTTCACAAAAATCGCACACAAAACTCTAACCATTCATATGCCCAATGAAAAAAATTACGATGAGAATGAGATTGTTTGATTGATTAGCAAATGAGATGATGCGCAATTGCATATACTCAACTAGTTCCCGTACACGTGTTTCGAATTCAAATAATTCATGAAAACTACTTTTTCAACTACATTAATAACAAATTTACAAATTATGGCTGAAATTTAAGACGAGCATTCAAACAAATACCTGCAATTGAACTGTTGAGCTCACTGTTGAGCCTACTGTTTGAAAAGGATAGTTTGTCTAACAATAAGTATAGCACAACAATATACTGACTAATCAAATGAAATGAATGAGTTCTGATCACGTCAACGGATCAATCCATCAAAACACCTCAGTAAGAAAGCACTGAACCTGCTCGGGTGTTTCCGCTGCTTCCAAACGTCCTCCTGGAAAGCATATTTCACCACGATGACCCTTCAGAATCAACGATCGATGCGTGAACAACATCGACGCTTTCCCATTAACATTGGCCAATGGTACCAGCACAGCACTGCTTCTTTCGAGGCCAGTTTTTACGCGTATACGAAATCGAGGATGTGATGGTGGTTTAGCGCTTCGAACCCGCTCGATAAAAGCCTCCCTCAATCGGTTGTCAAACATAAGTGTGCGACTAGGTACCATCAAACTGGTTGCTCTTCTAGGTCGACTAGCCGCCAGGCACCGTGAGCATGTTGAAGGAATCCGCTTCATCATACAACGAACGTTGTTCCTATGATCTATGAGAAGATTAACTGGTGCAAATAAAACTGGAGGTTTGCGAATGTATTACTCTCATGGAAATATAGCACTTCGCATAAAATACATTTCATTTCAATTTTCCGATCGATCGACCTATTCAGATCCGTTCAGAAAATTGCCTCTTCTTTCTTCAGAGACCTAATTTACTTAACCGAAAATTTATTGTAGAACAAATTCTAGCGCAAATTGCACTTTGTAAATCAAGTGATTAAGTTATCAAAAGAAACTTGATGCCATCAACAATAACAACGCAAAGAATGCGCTGAATTCTCACCAAACAAAGACCAAAGTCAACGGATACCCTCGCTGAACAAATCAACGTTCACTTGTATGAATCGAACATAAATACAAAACTTCTGAAACTTTATTTCCGATTTCATAAAAAAGATACGGATGGATGGATGGATCATCCAGTAAAAATAACTTATTGAAATCAATACAAAACGATGAAATCAATCATCAATAGGAAAGTAAAAAATTTACAAAATCATCACGAACACAGAAATAGAAATGCGAGCGAGAACAATTGATTTGATATGTTGCAAATATGGAATCATTCAATAAAAAATAAATGAAATCATGTCAAATCTTGAAAACGATATTTGATAAAAATATAAAAAGCATAACAATTATGCTGACCAAATTGAAATAAATAGCAAAATACCAATGTGATCAACACAAAGTATCATAAACATTTCAAAATCAAATCATTTCACCTATTGTATCATGTCAAAAAATTTGAACAATTTATAAATACGCGAAAACTACGAAACAGTATTAATTTTTAAAATTAAAAACGACACTTCCTAAAGATAGGAGAATATGAAGCTCAGATGGCCTTTCTGGCCAAACCGTACACCCGATATTATATAAAGATCACATTCTGAATAGAACTTCACTTCATATCCTCCCAAATAAATACCTACGTATTCCCGTTTCAAAAGCAATTAACATTCAACCAAAAATAAATTTCTCACCATTGCCGTCAGAATTTATAATTATCTGAAAATACATTCAAAACAAAGCTGAGTCCACGAACATTCTCACTATTCTTTTAATCAAAAGTTCAAGCAAGTCTTACATTTGCACTGATTCTTTTAATCGGCATATTATATACCTACGAATAAGCTGGCATAGTTTTTGGATACACTGACAGGGATTATAACTCAACTACTATTATTACCAACTTCATATGGTTATGATGGTATCGGGTTCAAACTGAACAATCAGTTAGAGACAATAGATATGATGTGATGTTAAAGGGTCTCGAGTGTTCTCGTAAGAAGGCAACTTATTTCCTTGATTATAACACACTGTCGTTGTAGCGTTGTGGCTGAGCGATTTCGTTGTAGCTTTGGCACGGATTCGACATTAACTGAAAATCAATGAATTAATTTAAGAATCTTCACCGTTTCATCTTAAATAAATTTCGCACATTGCCGATTCACTCCACAAGGAATAAAATATTATTCGAAGAGCTGAAGCTTTAGCTTAAGCAGTAGTTTAAGCATAGATAACCGTTGCTTCCATAGACAAGCGATACGATACGACAACGGGTTATCATTTCTGTCAGATATCCTAATGAAATGCGATATTTCGGTTATCAATCGGCTAGCAACTTCAAAAAAATTCGGCCATTTCAATAGGACGTGTTAATCATCCGAATTGCCTCTATGAACACAAATCCATAGTTGAGCCGCAAACAACTGAGTGAAATAAACGCGAGCAACAAAAAATATTTTGCAAGCCAAAACACCCAAAACCGACCCATCCATCCATCATCAAAACAATAACAACTTCAATTTTCAATCCAATCGCGTAACTGATCAAATTCTGAAGCCCACAAACAAAGCATTATTCCGTTTAGCGGCATCAAACCCTGCTTCTAAACTATTACCATGGCATTTTCCTCCATACTACTCCTCCTCTTTTACCATCACAACATATTCATGTGGTGTCGATTATAGGGATCATTTTGCGTCGAATAATAATTCCTTCAAAAATAGCGATAAAGTAAATGAAATGAAACTTTTTCAAATTTCCAAATTCATATTCCTTCTACAATAATTCCACTCACTCAAGTCAGTTATTATCATTCAACATTCTTAACGTTTCCCTATTCCTCACACTGGAACGCAATGAAATATTCACCAAAAACTCTACAACTTTACTTTTTGAAAGTATTCATTCACAGAATATCTCTTCCGCCACTAATATCCACCACAATAACGGTTCGTATATACTATGAAATGATACTCCTTTCTAATCAAACAATATTTATTATTCCAACGAAATTTCTCTTCGCCATCAGCTATCTTAAATTCCAAACAATAAACTCTAAATTCTAATATCAACCGCAAACGCTCAACAAAACTCATAATTGAAGCAATTGACAAATAAATTACCGGAATATATCAGAGATCGAATGAATTAAGCATGCAACAAGTGAAAGTGAGATTATTTCTTTCAAGCACGATAATATCCGTCTGACATAAGAGACTCACAAAACCAAAAAAACTTCCAATCAACAACAAATACGCAGACAATGAGATGAATTGAAATTACAATGAGATAACCTCACTGAACCTAGAACGAAACGAAACTCCACCAACTATACAGTCTGCCATATGACTCGATCAACAAAATTAACACGTTAATAATAAATTAATCTGATCTAACAGCCTCAAACACTGACAATGAGAAAAATAAATTTTTCATAGAAATCGCGCAATACAATGACTTTTCGAAGACTTTAACAATATATCTCAGGTAACGAAGACAATAACAACAGCGCCTCGTAAGGCACTCACACCTCTATATTAACAAAAATAACAACTCACCTACTAACCACGATTTCAGTAACAATGATCTAACGATACATTAACAATAAAACAATATATAACAACAACAAAATCAAGACTCATAACAACTCAACAATCAATTCACAGACAAATCCAATACCACACAAATATCAACCCGACCAAGGCCATACTATCAGCAATATAACCAAAAATTGCGAGATAAATGCAAAAGCGAACCGTATAATACAATTGCACAATGTTAAATCAATTTTTGACAAGTTCAAAAACACACCCATAATTTTTGATGACAATAACACATACTATAAAACAAACATCTGCATAATGATATTATCAGAAATCAACAACAAATAATACAAAACACAGAAATTTGCATAATGAAACGAGTGAAAACTGACAATTTCGCATTTTTTTCCGACGAAAAATTAATTTAAACATACGGAACGACTGTCAACTCAACCACAATCTACCCACTGTTAAGACTGAACAAGAAAAATCTCAATTTCATTCAAATGATACGAAAACAGGAGATAAAAGTTTCCAGCAAGTACTTATAAAGACCTATCAGAAAGGCACAATAATAAATACGCATGGATAAACCTGAAGAAACTCTTCGAAACCCATTCATTCATAAACTTCCCAATGAAATGCTCCGTCCCAATTACTTTCATAAGATATATAAACTCAAATGACTAAAATCCAAGACATATACACCACAATAAAACAACAAATAAGAGGTAATAAATAGAAGAAAACATTATTCACGAAAGTTTGTTAAAATAAACAAAGTAAATGTGATACGATATTAGTACAACAATATCAGTAATATAATAAAATGAATCTGAGCCACTTCAATTCAATACCCTATTTTAAATATAAGATACCACTCTCAAAATCTTCCAGTATCCTCAATTCCGAAAGCGAAAAGAGATTTTTCAAAACAGATTTCCGCAGTTTCACTACTCGAAGCCACAAATATCCTCAACTTTAACACGAGCCACTACTCTAACGATAAATCTAGCTCACACCAAAGCCTCATGCTCACAACTACTTCATTCTTGATACTTACTAATAACTCTCAAAAAATGTGACTTTATCACACTTCCAAATCCCCACTTCAAAATCTAACTTAAATCCTAAAGATGTCAGACAATTAATCTACCAAAACCTTTCTGCAATGCAATCCAACGTAACATAACGAATCTCATCCGTAACTATCAAACGATTCAATCAATCCAAACAATCGAACAAAATCAAAATCTCAAATCTCAAAACCAAACCAACAACCGACGAATTCAAACAAACTGCTCAAATCGGTGGTAAACGATCAGTTTGTTCGGTTAACCAAAATGGTGCGTTTGCATTGATGAACGCCGAAATAATATACCCCAACAGACAGGCCGTTATCAGTTTCATTAAACTGCAACTTCATAACACTTAACACTCAACACTCGAATCAATCATAAAATAACCATGCAAATAACCCAAATATACAATAATACCAAATCAAATCTGCCTTCTACAAACACCAATTAACCAAATCTAAATCCAAATAAAGCCATTCACATTCATCATCAAACATAAAAGGCTCACAAAGCACGAATATAACCAGTCAAAGCACATTTCACACAAACCATCCGCATAAATTTTCAATTATGAAAAATTATTGCAACTTTTATACCGATTCGACATTATCAGCTCGTATTACTTCAGGGATGTCAGAGATAATTTTAGGGATAATTCCGCGAGTCGAAATATCAAACAATAAAAATGCATTCATTGCTTTTCCAATAAATTCAATCAAAAAATTCCCACTCTTAAAATATTTACAATAAGACGCACAACAGAACAACAAACCACAGACAGCAATTAACTCAGACTGATTTACAAGAAAACAAACAAAAAAAGAAATCTTATGATTTCTCAACACCTCTAATTGAAATTGACCATAACCCATCTCGAATTAACACAAATATTTCCAAACCAGATGTAAAAGTCTTGACAAATGATTTCCAACGCTACTATCGTTAGCTGCGCGGAAAGAACGATGCCAAGGAATGAAGAATATGATAATCGTGATCATGTGATATAACAAATGAAAAAAGAGAGGCATAGAATCTCGTAATGAGGTGGATTGATGCAAATTCAATATGTATTATAGTACAAAACTTATCTATTTTGTAAGAATTACTAAGCAAATCGCTTGCTGAATGCGAAAAACAAGACACACATGACAAATTCTCATAATCATCGAATGCAAACTCACAAAAATAAATAAAAAATACAACTCATCGTAAATGTTTGCAATGCAAATAAAACTGAGCATATGGTGCCCGAAATGAAATAAAACTCAAAATCGTAAAACCAAGCGCTCACCTCGATATATTGAATGTGCCACACTGTCGTTGCCTTGTCAAGAAACTCTTCTCAGGGCTGGTGGGTGCCTGACCGACCATCGTTCGTGATGATATGCCACTATCGCCACTGCCCGACATGCCCCCACCCAATCCATTGCCAGCTAACGTTGACTGCTGATGCAATTGCATCATCTGCAAACCTTTTTTTGCTACGAATTTTTTAATCGACTCTCTCCTATCGAAAACCAACTCGCAACAATTCATTGAAAATCTCTTTTCCACAACTTCTCAGCAAAAAATGTTATTCGAAAGACAAAAACTGAAAATTCCATATGATACAATCCATTCAAATTGGCCACAAAATCGTCACAAAATTCCAGTTCAACATGAAAACAAAATGTTGAAAAATTTGGTTCATTCACCTAAAATCAAACAACAACCAACCATATGATAGACGTGTGTTGTGACGAGTTGTTGCTCTTGTTCTTGCAACGAGCGACTTCTTTCCATACTCTCTTTCATTGCTTCGATCTGAATATAAAACATTACTTTTCTGAAAAACGACACAAAACTAAACCTAATCAAATAATCAAAAATTCCGACAAAATCAGAGAAAATCTGCAACCTACGAACAAACATTCTCACAGAAATCAAAATATGCCTAAACTCACGTATTGTTTATAATTGTCTCTCTCTTTCCGTATCGAATCGAATTCATGCCTCGACAACGCGCCCCCCTCCACTGCCTGATTCTGCTCCTCCAAATCATTTATAACCCGTCTCGCCTTCTCCAAATACTTCACCAATTTTTGCTTCTCCTCCGCTAATTCGGTATCTTTTGTTTGCTTCTCCTCTGAACCAAACTTCAATCATTTTCAAATCGATTCACTTCAATTCATTCAGTGCATTTCATTTATCGTTCCAATTATCATTTAATTTCAGAAACAATTCATTTATAACATCATCATAATCATTTACCTATACTTTCACAAATTTAATTATAATTTTTTGACTATAAAATAATCATTTTCAAAAAAACAGTTAACGCAATCAAGATTAATTCCCCTTCTCCTATTCGCACAAATAAATCAAGTCCACCAACCAGTCAATTTCACGTTTTCACTCCTCAACAGCGCGCACTCACTCTTCGCCTCGTCCAGTCTCGCTTCCATCTGTGCCAGTGCCACCCTTAACTTCTCATTTTTCTCTTGTTGATCCACCAATCGTTGACCGTCATCCGTTTTGCCGGACATCAGTTGTTCTTCCGCATCTTTCAGTCTATAAAATAACTATTTCAAAAAAATACTATTAATCAACAATAACAAACGAATACATTTCGAACAGAACGCTCTGATCTCACAAAAAATTATAATCGATGACGATTTTACAAACGAATAATTAATTGTTCACGATGAATCCGAACCAAAAAAACGTATCGAATGCAAAAAAGAATGCGAACAACAAAGTTATCATCACCAACTTCGCTTCCAGCTCAACGTTCTGCAGATTCGCCAGACGTGCCTCGGTTTCAGTCTCTGCGATTTGTGCCTTCAGATTGTCGATTTCATCTTTCATCATTTGAATCTTCTCACTCTCTGCAGATGCCGACTTCAAATGCTCATTCTCAGCTTCCAATTTCAACAAACGCTCCCTAAACGAAACACACATTTTCAATTCGTTCATACCAGCAAATCTTCCTCTCACTTGGAATACTAATTATACGAAAAAAGTGCTCCAATTTCTAACGGAATAAGAATTCTTTAAGCCGAAAATAATGAAAAACTGACGAATACGTTAGAAAATAACCAATTGCAAATACTTCTCATATTAGACTCCAAAATGATTCCAATCCCAATCCCAATCCCAATGTCCCTGTATCTATCACAAACGAATCAAAACACTTACTGCACAGTGGCCGGTGCACCTGCTATTTCCATTGTCTCATCGTGAAGTGATGACGCCGAACGTGTCACTGGAATCTTCTCTGAATAACAAAAACATTTATTTCCTTTACAATTACTCCTATTTAAACAAACCACAAAACTTTCACAACAAATCTTCGCCTAATCAAAATTCTAATGAAACGATAACCATTTCAATTCAATATCTCCAATTCCATGTTTCTAATCACTAACCATTCTTGCTAACGAATGACTCCTTCAGTTGTTTGTATTCATTCCGTAAACGTTCCAGTTCTTGTGTCGCCTCGTCTGCTCGTTCTTTCGCACGTTTACACTCAAATTCTGCCTGAATCAACGAATTCAATTGCTCTCCTCTTAAAACAAAGTATTAGAAAAGGCATCCTCTTCTTCTAAGAACACCAACACAACAATACAAATCAGAAGACACATACAGTTCCTTACACAAATAACTAATTTTAATCAACTGAATAATCAAATCTGAATGAAAAAAAACAAACAAAACTCCTCAAAAAACATCCACAAACTAAAAAGATATCAAATAAAACCCGACCAACCTTATCACCTCGTTTAATTTCTGCTCTCAATTTATTATTGATATCATTATTGCCCAATCTCAACGCCTCCAGCTGTGTCTTCAATGCCGCATTCTTGCGTTGTTCATCTTCCAATGCGATCACACTCTGCATATACGTGGCTATCTTCTCGTTCAGCACCTTCATTTCAATCTCTTGCGATTTATGCTCTCCTGCAAACTCCTCATTTTTCAATTTACTTCTTCTTTCAGAAAAAGATTTAAATTTTAAAATTCTCCTTTCATTTTAAGTATTCTACATACACATTAAAGAATCCACTTCAAATAAATGAAACCGTTTTGAAACCTTTCTCTTTATTCAATAACAAAACCTTTTTACTTCATTTTAAACCCCTTCTATAATCTGAAGTGTAGCTTCGAGATTTCATTTGCTTCAAGAAATTTGCCACGAAAAAAGAAACATTTCTAACAAAAATAAAACTGAACTAATTTTTTGCTTTAACGTCTCAATCTGTGCACTCATCTTATCGAATTCGTGTGCTCGAAGTCGATACTCCTCCAGCTCGTCCTTCATCTTCCGAAATTCCTCTTCGAACGGTATTATTCCATCAACCTCAACAAGTCAACACATCAACAACAATTTACAATTAACCATTCCACATTATTCATTCATCTCACCAACTTCAAATCTACTTCAAAATATCAGCGATCACTAAACTCTTCAATTAAATTTCACCAATCCAACAAAACAAACTCCTCTAATTCAACTCTTATTCTGTACTATATCAGATATAAATTCGATTCATTCAATCAGAGCTCACACTCAAGGTTTGCAGAGAGTAAACAACTGAAAAAATACTGCGTTAACAACGACAACAATCAAAATCGCACATCCATCCACTTACCGTTGTTTTGAAAGCGAGATTCTCCTCAGTGAGACGTTCCAGAGATTCTTTGAGATGATCTCGTTCAGCCTCTACTCTAAAACCAAACAAAACTTTTTCAAAATCATCATTGCCTTCATCATCAATAACGATAACAACAAAAACAATACAAATCCAAGCCCAATAATAAATTTCAATTGATATCAACAAAAAAAATATCCCTTCGTTTTGTTACAAACACAAAAGTAATTCAAAACTATAGAATGCGTAATAAATCAAATTCAAAACATTTTCACAATTCAATACCGACTTGAAAAGCGATTCTTGTGCGCTTTCACGTGAGATTTGCACTAAACGTAGCTGTTTCTTCAACGCCTCCAGCTCCACTGCGTTGCCGTGCAGTTCATCCACTCGCTGCTTCAACGTCTCATTCTCCAGCAGAACACGATCCATCTCTTCACGTGTCTCTTTCAACTGTAAATAATTTTCTCCGACTAATTTCAAAACCACCAAAAAAGTTTCCAATTCAAAACGCTAAAATAACACAACGAACATACAACCCAATGAACGTAACATCACATTTCAATACAATCTAACCCACCGTCTAATTCAAATCAATATCATATGAATACAATCTACATAACCCACTTATCCTGATTCATCTCACATCTTAAACTCATAAAAACCACAGTCATCCCATCATAAAATTCAGCTTCCAAAACCGTTTCATCACTAAAATAAAGTCAAATCCAACCAAAACAAAGACAATCTCACAGTCACAATACAATATACACTACCGCTCAAAACACCCAATACTCGCCACTTAACCCTAATCGTAAGCCTAAGCTTGCTAACAGCTCACAACAACTCAAACACAACAACCAACACAATAATACTAATAATAACAATATCAAATATTAAAAATAATATCAAACATCCAAACCATAACATCAAATATACAAAATAATATCACCAAAACAATAATAAAATAAACCAATCCTACCCACACCATCATAAACTTCACTATTCCCATCCCACATCAAACTAAACTCCCTTCTCATCTTTATGCCATACTGCTCAACTAAATAAAAATCATCTCCACATCTCTACCTCTATCAATATCAATACCAACAAAACCGTTATTCATATTTCTATTCATATGAACAATAACGATATCATTATGCTAATTTTAAACTAAATGCATCAATCAAATCAATGCAAACACGTCCATATACGAACGAGCACAGTCACAACTATAAATCCATAAATAATTTCTCTTCATTCACTCAGTTCTCTCTTAATATAACCATACAATATTATATTCACATACACTTTCAACTCTCAAATGATACAAATTCTTCCGTCCGAATCATTTCCAACACATGACAACACGATTTTCATTTCAATTTCCTATTCATCCACAAAAATCAAATCAAAATTCAAAAGACATCATCAATCATTTAAGAGCAATACACAACATCTCAAAAATTCCAGCCACCTCATCTATACAATTACCCAACAACAAATTCAAACTCCACGGAACTCATATCAAAATCACAATGGAATCGAATAAAACTAATCATAAATCAAAAACAAAAATAAAGATACCAAGTAATTTTGCATCTTATTTTCCAAATCAACTTCTCAATCGCATTCAGTAAATAAGATTCTATCAATCTGAATCACACGAATACTCAACACTTCATAAGTTGTCTTGTAGAATACTCAAATAAATTCTCACCTCTCTGTTCAATCGATCTCGTTCCGAATGCAAATGCTCCACATCAGCGCTCAACGCCGCCACCTGTTCATTCGACTTCTCGGATACAGTCTCAAAAATAAATTCAACAAACTTCTCTACACAATAATATAATAATCCCAAAATTTAAACAAGTTTTCCTAAAAAGGTAAAACACTTTCAGAATGACCCAACTCATTAAGTTTCCATTAAAAGTGCTCAACTCCAGCCACTGAACTGTCCTTTTCTCTCAACTAATAATCCCTAAATAATCTCTCACCGATGTCTCACGAGTTGAATGTTCCGTAGTTGATGTGTC
The DNA here is from genome assembly GCA_035041965.1 of Anisakis pegreffii. Lineage (NCBI taxonomy): Eukaryota > Metazoa > Nematoda > Chromadorea > Rhabditida > Anisakidae > Anisakis > Anisakis pegreffii. Next base: position 48,750 of record JAPYMA010000850.1, on the reverse strand, counting down.
ATCACTGATTACTGGAATAGCTTCAATCTTCTGCACGACGTACATTGCTGTTACTTGAACTGATTCTGGCAGATTCAATAGCGCTGGTACGAAGACTGAAATTTCAATTTTAAGATGACATTCATCGTTTGTCAACTAAAATGAATCAATTTTCAAACTATCGATAGATGTATCATTGAGCGCTTTAAACTCGAGTAACTAACCAAATTATATGAATTAAAAAAATGCGAAAATGAATATGAACAAACAAAATAAACCACTACAAAACAGAGAACAAATCAAGGCACTAACTTTCATTACTCTTCGACAATAACGCTGCTCCCAACACCAACTGCATTAAACAACTCAAAACCTCCTCTCCATCGTCATCGGCTAAAATATAAAACAAACAAAAAACTTCCGTCTTCTAACAACCAAAGAAATCTGTCTTCTTCAAACCAATTCTACCAACCACAATAAAAAATACCCAATAAATGGAAGGAGACAAATAAATCTTTCAACAAATTATCAACGAATCATCAACAAATCACGGATTTCGAGCATCTGCTCGGAATTTAGTCCAACTTTTTTAACTCCTAACGGACTCTTGTTCCTATATCCTCTACTGACCTATACGTGACGGATCCAGCATCCAATCCGGACCCAACTCTCTGGACATACGATCTCGGTAGAATTCGGAAATACGACGGAATATCTTCCTCAGATTGTTCGCTTTGACACGCCAATTCGCAGACTCTTCATACCTCTGCACCTTTTCCAACCATCCCTCGTGAAAAAACACCGAATCGCTGAAATTCCCATTCCATAAATTCTTATTCGTTGATTTTACTTCAGACTGCGGTCAAGGAAATGAAATGAAATTCACTCAATAAGATCACAAAGCTAAACAAATTCCTCAAATGGCCTTCCAAATTCCTCTGCAAGCTGAATCTAATTCCAGATTTTCAATAGGAACCTTCAACAATTTCTTCCAAATCAATCAATCAGACCAGATTTCAAGTATCTCAACAGAAATTACAAAATCAAACCACTAAAATATCCCAAGAAAACCACTCGCTTAAACCTAAATACCTCAAACCAAGGCAATCAAATTGCCCTTTTACTAAAACAAACAAAACAATAGCTTAATTCCTAAGCTCAACATTGATAAAGAAATCAATCGAAGTTTATGCAAATCAATGAAATTGCAAACCAACATTTTATGAAGGCCTTCAGCAATACATCGTCCAATATAGAGTGAATCCTTGGTGACTGGTGTCTCCAAATCAAGAGCTTGTAACTGAAATATATCATTGAAATACTTTCACAATTTTGTCGTTCTTTCCAAAATTCAACAGAACCACAATAAAACTGGTATGGAATTTGCAAATGCTGATTTTCAAATAATGACGACATAAATGGAAAATTGCGCAAATATTTCTGGATATTATTTGACAGTTACTACGACAAAAAACATGCGAAGTTCAAAATTGAAATCAATTAAACACAAAAAAATTCCCTCTAACAATGCTATGAATCACTCTCATTTATGCATCAGTCACTAAACTAACAAATCATAAGAAATCAGTGAATCATCACTGATACAAAAATGGAAACGAACAAAAAAATATTCCATAAAAACATACCCAAACGATTAAGTCATCCAAATACTTCTCACTTTCCATTTCCATACTCGTCTCGTCGTCAAACGAATTTATAAATCACTCGCCAAACACGCTGAGTAACGGAACGGTGCAATTTCCCCGGATATTTGACACTTTGAAAATATTCCTTAAAACTTAAACTGCTGTAAATTTCTCAGAGAAAACGTAATTTCCGCAGAAACATCAGAGAAATCGCATTCGATAAATAATAGTCAAAATCATATGCATACGTGTCACTCAAATCATTTCATTCGACATTTTCTGAGCTAACCTATGAACAGGTACCCAAATGAATGGGTAAATTAATGAGTAAACGAGTTAAGAAATAGTAAATTCGGAATAAACATCAAACAACAAACACAAAAACATTGAAAATTACGAAATAAACAACAAACTCGAGCAGTTTCCTCTGATTCACGTTGAATGTAGCAGTGCGAATGTGGCAAGTGGTGGCTCGTTCGGTCGCTTAGCCACACAAACACTTCCGACTCAGCATATGCTTGCTAGGTTTCTGCTTCTTTGCAGAAAAAACGCAAGCTAACACTGGCTATTGCATCAATATTGTGATTTTTCTTCCAATTTTCTATGAAAATCGTTATTTTTTTCGGAGTTTTTCTGTTTTCACGTAGATTAGAACGTGTTCTATTTGTAGACAACGTTTCCAATGTTATTTCCATCGATAAAACGCAAAAACTCTCAAAATCTTCAGTGTAATTTCCATTGCTTAAAATCCATTTTCACTCACCTTTATCAGAGATTTTGCAGATTCACTGAATCGATCAGCAGTCTTCAGTGACAAGGGCTTTCTCGAGCTTATTCCTTCACGACGAGATTCCGCGATAGTCATTGATTTCCGCGAGTGGAAGCGTGCAATTATAAAGAAGTGTTGAACAGGAAAACGAATACCTCATCGAAAGTGCCATAAACAACTCGGGTTCAGTCATTTTTCCAGAATGGAAGAACTGAAATTAGATGGACTAATCATTATCAAAGGTCAGATTCGTGTTAAATTACAAAATTTTCCAAGAATTCTAACATTTTATTGGGTTTGAAATTGAGTAATTTCATTGAAAGTTAGCATGTTAACATGAATTTTTCGTTGCTCACAGAACTCACCTGGATCAGAACTCACCTGCTCACAGACACCAATAAATAATGGATCGTAAATGAAACTAACTTCATCTGAATCAAAATTGCTGCGTTGGAGTCTTGAAAAAATTTCACAGCACAATAGAAACTGACAAAAGACACCAATAAATGATTAATAGTAATCAAATGATTCCAAAAGCAGTGCTGCCGATAATGTTACTAATATTCTGATAACAACAATCAATTATCAATAGCAATTTAATGATAATAATGAGAGCATGATAACGATAGCACAACACTGATACGAACACTGACATCAATATAACAGTTGCTCATCTGAATCACAAATGAAATTTCTGAGACAAAACAAAAATCATTTGCGAGAAAATTTCAGATTCGATAGGTTGCAGTGGAGAGCGGCTCTGGTTGAGTTTCATCGAGAAGGCTCGCAGATCGTTCTCGCAGATTCGATTGCTTTTAACAGTCACTTGGGCTGACCGCTTAGAGCGACGTTTCGGTTGTGTTTGTAAAGAAGGCACTTCGCTAGAGAATATCGATGGATTGGAGAATTTGCTGAAAATTTCGCGGAAAATCACAAGCGATCCGAATCAAAGAACAGCATTTTTCCTAGACTCGATGAATGTTCCGTTCAAATGGCCTTCGACCTCGGAGGATGAGGTCATAAGGTTGATGAAAAATTTATCAGGTATAGATTTGAGTTTAATGGGATTATAAGATGGGACAGAGAATGATTATGGTATAAATTAGGGTTGTAAGGGCAACGAACACAATGAAACCGGTACTATTATCAGTGGAATTATGGCTGATAAGGACTAGATGGATTGTGATTACGATTTATAAAGTAGATGATGGTAAGGTATATGGCTGATAGTGAAGTCTATATTGAAATAAAATAACTTTCATTGAACTGGGAGTGAAATTTATAGCAGTAATTCGGTTGAAGGAGCGATGAATAGTGATAAATTATAATTAAATGCTCAAATATTGGTGATAGATTAATGAGATATTGTCAAAATCGATGCAAAGACCACAAAAGATTCAGCCTGATGCAGAAAATTGCAGTCCGAGGCGGTGCTCTGATCGCCAGAATTCACGATGAAGACCTATCAGAAGCCTTATGGAAAAGACTCTGTTCAGTGGCTGATGTTGTTATGTGCATTCGATGGGGAGAGAATCGGACATGTTTGTGCGAGACTATTTATTATAAGAAAAGTGGTAGAAAAGTGAAAAAAGTCAGTGATAAGCCTTGAAAATCTTTTTGATTTCCATCACCTTTTCAAGTGTTTTTCGTTGAATTATGAAAATGATTGAATCTTATTTGAGAATTTATCTACAGCACTTCGACTTCAATGCTCTCAAAACATTGGTGGCATTTAACAAGTAATAAAAACGAAACCGAAAGTATTCAGTGCATGAAGAGAATGATATGATGTTATCAGGTGATATTGAATGGTTTTTTTGATTGCAGTTAGAATCGTTCAAAGTGGACAGTCATTGCAACATGTCATGTAAGCCGTTGCTGGATGAAAAGAAGACCTCAGCCGTGGTTTCGGAGACTGCAAAAGCAGATTCCAATACAAATCCTTTAGAGGATCTCATAGTGCCGTTCGATATCGGCTTACAGCTGAGTGAATCTGAACTGAAGGCTAAACGAAACCTCAAATTACCGTATATGGCTGCACAGACTCAAGAAGGTTACTTTTGCAATTGTTCATATTTACGTTTCCAATTGGTTTTATGAGTTGAATGTGTGAAAAATCATTTGTAAGTGTAGTAAGTTCATTGTTCCATGCGTAGTTTTTTTCTAAAAAAGTTCAGTCATAAGTACTAGTAAGCATGTAACATTTTTGGTATTTCTCATTTTTCATTGCAGTTTTTCATTTGATTATGGAAAGTTATATTGAAGTGAAATGATTTCTGAGTAACGGCGGGTAAATAATAGTAATAAGAGTTATATTCATAATAATACTGATAGTCCTAATATTGATATAACATGAATTATTTAACTCATTATTGCAGGCTTAGTGGGGATCAGTGCGAGTGGACGAAAGAAGGTTAGGGTTGGAGGGCGTATCATCTATACACCGGACGAGGCTGACGATTTAGACGACAGTGACCCTGATGACGACTTACAGATTTGATTTATTCTAATTAATTTCGGGAGAGTGTCTGTATATGAGGTGAGGTATTAACTGCTTTCGTTATTGCAATTGGCATGTTTATTGTTATTTGCTATTGTTATCTTTCTATTGTTACTATTGTTCATATATTGTTATTATTGCTGTTGTAGTGTTATTTTGAGTTGTTACTTTTATTATCGTTATTATTATAATTGTTATGATTATCACTGCTGTCATTATTATTTTCATCATTGTCTTTGTTATTATTATTATTGTTATTATTATTATTATTATTATTATTATCATTAATATCAATAATTTGGAATTCATGATGGATTAATTGATGAGTCACAGTCTGATATGTTATTAGCGGTTCCACATTTAGCATGAAATTGGTATTTTCAATTGATTTATGTGATTACGATTAAAAGGATTGATAGTGGTTTATGTGATTAAATAATGATTATGTCATTGGTTTGTGTGATTAATAAAAAATTGTTTGTGTAAATGAGTCATCTTTCAAATGTTTCATTTGAAATGTTTAATGCATTATCTGCAATGATATTACTTCATTTTATTTGCTGTTTTCGAAAGTTCAATTTTATGAATATTCATTTGTGATATTAATATGAATATACCCTCGAATTGGAATGAGATGTGCGATTGGGCGTTGAAGGGTGCTTAAAAAATCATTGTTTACTTTTAGACTCGGTTCTAAAATTGTTTATATCGGTTGGCTGGCTTATTGGGTTTTTTTTAGGCTTTCGGATGTTTATAGTGGCAACGAATAGAGCTGTTCGTGCTACTGGTGCAGTCAATTTTGATCGGTGATTTCGCATTGGTCCATACGAGACATCAGTTGGTATATTTTGTCAAATTTGGCTGGAATTTATCTAATTTTCAACGAAATAGTTGAAATGTTTTTACAAATTCGGATTTGCAAAGAAGAATTTATTTTTATGGAAAGGTTTTTTCCAGCAGAATTTAATTTTAATAGAGAAAATTTATGTCGTTTTTTTTTAGCATTCTGAACAGAGGATTTTTGTGTTCTAAGCACAGAATTATTTGGAGCTTCATTTTGGCAACAAAATTTTTTAATTGTATTGAGAGAAATTTCGTCACTGGTATTCAATAAAAATTGTAAATTTATTCAGTTTTGATATACGTGAAGAAAGAAGGAAGGAGCAAAAAATTTCGCTATGAATTTCATTCGCTATGAATCACATTCAATAGTGTGAATTTGAAACCGATCCTCGACCAGAACTGTAGATGAGATTCGTGTATTTATTTTTGAATGTAATCGTTGAGGAATTGAGTTGAAGTTGAATGCGATACGAAGTCGGGAATTGGTCTCGTTTGTGACATATGTGAGGGAATGAGTTTCGAATGATTTGTGCGAATGAATAAGCAATCGTTCAGAGAGCGATTAGTTCGAATGGAATTTCGTGTAATTAAATTTTATGTCATTTCATTTTGTCTCGTTTCGTTTCATAGCATAACACATAAGCTATAACCATAGTTGTCAGTGAAACGAAATGAAAAAAGAAGACAATTCGAGACTATTGATTCTCTCTGATAACTGAATGCATATGGCCTATGAGTTCTTATATGGGAGCGTTTTCTTTTTGCAATGAAATTCAATTATTGTTTTGTGGATCTGTGGATAAAAAGTCAAAGAAATTGTAAAAAGATATAGGTTTCATATGGAGGAGCGAGTATCACATGAGTTATACGGATATAATATGAAGGATATGAACGTATAAGTAGACGATATATCATAAAAGTGATCACATTTAAGTGTTCTCGAGTGTGTATACGAATGGAATGCAGTTAAAACTGTCATTTTTGACGAGAAATTAGTTAGTGCTTAGAAATGATTATATGGTCATTTGGTTAGATGCAGTGTTCGTTTGGTAAATAATGTAATGAACGCTTTTTAGTTGAGTTTTAAATTTGAGAATATCATTTATGAGAGGATATGTATTTGTGGGTATATTGTAGAATTTCATTTGTTATGTGAAGGCGAATACTTATAGAATAGTTGTAATTGGTCATTGTTTTAAGACGGTGGCGATTGGGATGGGCATAGAAGGAGAACAGAGGATTATGGGGAGATTTGAGGAGAGATTACTTGTGAAGTTGGTTGTTGAGTTAGTGAGCGATTTCAGTTGAGGTTCGTTGATTTGAGTGGAGATTTATCGAGCGATTGAGTCTTAATTAGGGCCATGTAACTGTGGATTTTGCAGGGTTCATGATGAATCTTATAGTTACAAATCTGGAAAACGTAATGGGGAAATGGCATTTGATTTGTTATATTCTTTGATTTATTCATTTATAATTGTCTAGTCACATAATTCATATGTATGTATCTATTCATTTTATGACATATAACTTATTGAATGTATTTGGAATTTTATGATTTATATTTGATGCGATATTTTATTTGTTATGTGAATGGGACGGTGAATTTGAATGTTAATATTTTATGAATATTCATGGATGGATGCTTTTTGTTGTGATTTTTATGCGTTCGTTGGTTTGCGTTTCGATTCGATGAGATTTGAATTGGTATTTGGTATTGGTGTAACGATTATGAATGCTTGAGAATTGATTTTAATAGAGTGAAACTGATTGGTATTTCAGTTGTTGATTGGTAATTATTGGAGATTTCATTGAAAGGAATTTTTGGAGGCGTTTGTGATTCAAGCGAATTGAACTGAAAGAAAGACGGGCTCAATAGAAAATGGCCAGTTTAGTGGAAGAGCCGCTTCCAAAATTAGATTTCACAGAGGCGCTGAAAGATTCACCGCGATTCAGGTATTGTATCACTTATATTTGGATTGTATTGGGTAGTTGAAGATGATGTTTTTGTTTTAAATTAAATGTTTTGCAGACATATGATTGGCGTTCATGAAGCGTATTTTTTGAAGTTGGATGGCAGACTGAATGAGGTGTGCATTTGGCTTGTTGGTTGGAACATTGCGTGATATATTGATAGTTAGAAGGGGAATAGTTTGAGATGAATTTGATGGATATTTTACTTAGAAAGTTTTAGTTTCTTGAAAGTATTTTTATTTATATCGTATTGAAGGAATTTGTGTGAGCACTCGTTATTGAATTTGAAATATTTATTTTTGGATATGTAAATGAATTTTATGAATTGTGTATCAATTAAAGTGGAATTTTAAAGATTTTATCATCATTGGATTACTGTATTAGAGAGTTTCGAACTTATGTTTTGGAGTGTGTATTTTGAGTTTAGTTTTGTTTTAGTGTTCATTTCATATTTGTGCGTTTCATTTCATTTCATTTCAGTGCCTTCGAGTGTTGACGACAATAAGTGAGTATGGCAAACAGTACGTAAGCAGTTTTTAGTGAGTTTTTGATTTACATTTGATTTGTTGGATTTTGATTGATATGTATTTTGGTTAATTGAAGTTTTGTGTGAAATGCTGCGGGGTTATTTAGATTCAATTTGGTGAATAGTGGGTTATTATCTGTGTTGATTGTTCAGTTAGGTGTGAAGTTAGAGTTGGATTATGAATTAATTGGTTATTAATGGTATCGAATTAAGTGCTCTGTCGGTGTTGGTGAATCAGTTGTGTGCTGAGACGTTACCACAGGACACGGCTACACTGTCCACTTTGAAATCGCTATCAGATGCGTACGCGCATATCGTGCACTTGAATCGTGTGCTGATCGAGACTGCAACGTCGAATATCTATGCGTCTCTGAATAACTTCTCGAAAGGGTTCGTTGTTTTATTTAGTATTTTTTGGATTATTGCTGTTGTTATTATTGTTATTGTTATTTTTATTATTATTGTTTTTCTTTTTTGCGAACATCTATGTGTGTTCTAAAATGCGACAGCTTGCAAATGAGTGGATTGATGGAGCGATTTGGTTTTATGACTGATTGAATTAGATTTTGTTTTGTTTGATTTCAGTGAACTGGCAAAGATCGGTGAGACACGTTCACAATTCGAGAATCTTTCGACGTCGTTGGATGAGGCGTTGTGTCGAAAGGCATCGGTGCCGAGGTCGCGAGGTGCCGAGTTGTCTGACGCTCGTAACGCGCTGACGGCTGTGGGCACTTGTTTTGCACACACGACGTTGGATTATGTGGCACAAATTAATATCATTCATGCGAAAAAGGATCATATTATATTAGATGCGGTGAGATATTTAGAGAGATTGATTGATTCCGTTTTAGTGATCATTAGTCTTCATTCGGTAGTTGTATTCGTTCGTGGAAAGTGGAACATTGTTTTGTTTTTGAATTTTTTTGGGTTCATTTTTTTGGATTTTTATGGTCGCGGATGAATAGGCAAGGGGAAATGTGGAATGAAATTTGTGAAAAGTTAGTTCGGATTAAAAAATATTGTATATTGTAAAAAATATTTGACGAAACTGTGTGTATGGTAATTTCCAAGTGTTCAGTTGTGGTCATTTGTGAAGGAATGTAATTCGTTCTTCTCACGAGGGCATGCCTTCTTCGATGAGTGGACGGCTGTAGAGAATGGTTCAATTGCGAATACGGTGACGAGTTTGGTGACGAAAAGTAAATCAGTTGAACGCAAAATGCAAGATCGTCACTCACTTGTACCGAAGGTTTGTTGCCTTCTCTGGATTTTTTCTTCTTTTTTTGGAATTTCTGGAATGGAGATAAGTTTTTCCTTGTGAGTAAAAGAGATAATTGGATTTGAGAAGGAGGAATGCCTCAACAAGATTGTTTGCGTTTCGTTTTCGATGCTGGATTATTTGATGTAAGTGATTGATTTTGTTTAAGGAAGTGTTTTTACATCCGACGGGTATGTCACCAGAGGATGACGTCGTTATGGAGGGGTATCTCTTCAAGAGGGCAACAAACGCCTTCAAAACATGGCATCGAAGATGGTTTCAAATTAAGGATAATAAATTGGTATGGGTTTGACATTTTTGGTTTGTAGCATTTCGTTTATTTTACCGTTTACTCAGAGTCATTTCGTGCAATTTACAAGGCGATTTTGTTGGGTATAAAGCGATTGTTTGTGTGTTTCGATGTGCATTCGTTTCGAAGTGAACTTACTTACTTCTTTACTATGAAACAGTGAAGTGGTAAATTAACAATACAGTAAAGCAGTAATAACTATCAATGAATTATTGCTGACTAGTAATCGTCAATAGTTAATGTTTTGAGTTTCTTTTATATCAGTGCTTGTTGTATCCACTCTTATACATCACATATTTTTCATTGCAATGTGCAACGTTTTCGATCTCTCAAATTTAATTTCATTTGGTTCCTCTCAAATTTTAATTTTTGTTTATTTGTTGATAGTAACTTGATTTGATTCGAGGTGAATCGATCTATATAGTAGGTGAAAAGTTTTATATGATGCCGAATTGTAGTTGTATTCCCATCGATCAGCCGAGTTAGAAACCCCAACTGTAATGGAGCCGGATTTGAAGTTGTGTTTGGTTCGACCGGCGCCTTCGAATGTGGAAAGGGCGTGTTGTTTTGAACTGGTTACACCGACAAAGTAATTGCACAAATTTTATTATCTCAGCAATGCTTTCATCGCAACGAACATGTAAAAAATATTCCGTGACAATTTGAAATCATTGTGATAGAATGCCGTAAACGCACAGTAAAGAGATGTATTTGTCAGTTCACTTGGAATCATTTTGAAGATTGAATTTGGAAAGAAATTTATTTTGGAAACGTAGAACTTTTTGTTGGTAAGAGTTTGGAAAAAAGAAATATCTCTGATAAAAATTCAAGTGCGGATGATAGAAACATGATAGAAAAACTTGTTGAGGAGAAGGAGAAGAAGAATGTGTTTGAGCAAGAGAGAGCTTTTTGGGTTGATTGAATAGATTTACAGAAGTCATTTGCTACAAGCCGACTCGGATACGTTGTGTAACGCGTGGATGCGTGCCCTGCAACGTACCATTCACCATTTGCACGAAAGTGACGATAGCGTGATTGAATCGACAAAAACTTTACTGCAAACAACTCTGGCTGATTGTGACTGGAATAATCCGGATGAAAGTGAGGGCACTAGTGCGAATGGTAACGATAATAACATGGACACGGCAAAAACAACTAGTGATAAGCATGTTAAACATCAAAGTCAATCTTCTGCACAACAAAATCAGCATCAGCTTCAGCAGCAGCAGCAGAATATATCATTACCGTCGACATCAACGAAAGAGAAGGGCTCATTTTTAAGTGAATTACGGAGAATACCAGGAAATGATAAATGTGCAGATTGTGGTGCAGATGCGCCGAAATGGGCGAGTATTAATATTGGTGTGAGTTGTTAGCACTCATTCAATCAGTTACCAGATAGAATTGAATAGTAGAGCGATTGGAATTTGAATAATGTAGGGTTGTTGTTTGATTAGCCAATACGGATGAATATGTAGTTGTATTCATTGATGGAGTGGTTTTCGGGTTTTGTTTCGCTTTAGATATAACGGTTTTGCATAAGATATTTATCGCTTTATATCGCATTGCGGAATCGATGAGATTTTTAGTTGAATTACATTAGAAATAAATTGAATTGAGTGTTTGTTTTTGAGGTGTTATTATGTATTGAATGTTGTGGTATACATCGAAGTTTTGGTGTGCAAATCTCGAAGATTCGTTCGCTGACAATGGATTCGTTTGAGTTGGAGCAACGTAAATTGATGTTGTCGCTGGGCAATCGCTTAGTGAACTCCATTTATTTGGCATATTTGCCAACAGATGAGAGTGTTATGCCTCCGCAAGCGAAGCCTTCGTCCACAAGGTAGGAGCAATTGTTTCATTGGGATTTCTCTACTATCAGTTGAGTGGTAGTAGTGATTAGAAAGTTTACGAGGCAGTTGGAAGAGAATGGATGTTCATTTAGAGAGGATGGAATCGTCTTTTTTTTGTTTGTTTGTTTCAGTTTTTCATCGGAACAGATAAATTTTTAAGGCTTGTTCGTGAGGCATGGATTCGGGCGAAGTATGTGGAACGTAGATTCGCACGTTTGGATCGTGAACGGGCGCAAAACAGTGCCAACTTGCGCGCGGAACGTCTTCTGCGTAAAACGAACAGCGCAAAATGTTAGTTCGAATTTTTACGTTTGCAAGGAAATATTTTTCCATAATTATTTCTTCATTGTTATTATTTCTTCATTGATGAGAAGATGTTCAGTGGGGATTTTTCAGCTCCACTGAGGTCGTGTTCTGCTCGTGAACTGACAACTGAACATTTTGAAGGGAAAGTACCTGACAATCAGGCGAAACCATCATCGAATGAAATTGTTGGGAGTTGTGCAATATGTGTAAATGACTCGAAATTAGGACTGAAATCATCTGAAAAAGAGACGACATCCATATGTAAACATGGCAAAAGTCTCTCTCCTTATCTACCTGAACCATTGTTTACGAATAATGGTGCGTTCGTATTTGCTATTAGTTGAAAGTATCGTTTTGCTTTTTTGTTTCCGCAGCTTTTCACATGAAACGAGGTGGTTTTCTCTTCGCAATATGTTGAGGAGAATTGTGAGCAAATGAAAGGATTTTCATTAGTTTTCTCGTCGGCTGATGTGAAGAAGGCAAACACGCCAGATGCATTGTTGGAATGACAAATCAGTTTCGAATGATCGATTTTATGCGTCGGCTGAATGATTGAAATTTGATCTTGTTTAATATTTTAATGTATCGGCATGATTTGCAGTTGAAGTGCTGCAACGTCGAGTATCTGTATCGTGTGGTTCCGACACAGAAATTGAGGAATCTCAACAGGATGTGGCTGGTAGGCGAAGATTATTTATGTGAAGATATTATTGTGCGAATGATCGAATAGTTATACTTCAGTACTTCGGTTATTGTTGTTTGAATGTATGACTGAATTGCTTTATTATATTATTGGTGCCAATTGAAGGTAGTAGCGGTACGAACGGTGTGACGAGTCGTGAATGTGGTGAGAATGTTCTCAAAGCTGCGGCAAGCGGTGATATCGCTGAATTGTCTCGTTTAGTGGCGCACGGGGTGGATATCCATTCGACATTCCATAAAACAACTGCACTGCATACGGCTATTAAAAATGTTTGTTGTTGCGATTTTTGTGTTCGTTTGTGATTTGAAGATAGATACTGTTCAGGAGGTTGATGCCACTGGGTGATAGCAGTTATAAATTCAAGAAGAGGTTGATGATTGGGAGAGTTTTTCAACGAAATGTTGAGAAGGTTTCAGTTTTCGGAAAGAATCTTCAGCAAGTTGTTTTCTATTCAGCTCGTTTCAGTTTTGAATTCTCAAATTGCATTTTCAGAATCAAGGAGTTGCTGCGGAATTTCTACTGCTCAATGGCTCAAAAGTGAACTCATTAGATGACTCGATGAACTCACCACTTCATATCGCAAGTGCAAACGCACATACTTTGTGGGTTGTTTTGGCATTTGATTGCGATATTCAGAAGATCATCAGCCATACAAATAGAGCATTTGTACATTTTTACGATAGATCATTTAACTGAAGAAAGAATGAATTATCTCTAGTCAAATTAACGCTCTAAAAGGAGATTTTTTGGAGGTGAAGGAATTTCAACAGATTGGTGACGAGAAAGGTTTTGAGACACTGAATCGAACAGTCGTCATTTTCTTATAAAAGTCAGTTCGCTGTAACTTTAGGCGATTTTTTGAGAGTATAAAATTTTCGGTGGATTTTGATTGATTTGTGAGTTGATTTGTTGACTCGTGCAATGTTCAGGATCGTTTGTCAGTTGATGAAACGTGGCGCAGATCAACACTTAAAGAACAGCAACGGTGAGACGGCGTTGGATCTGGCGGTGGAAGGGAAACATGCGGATATTGTTACATTGTAAGTTGTTTTCTGATTGTTTTTTCGATTTGATATTGTTCTTTGAGTGGTTTATTCGTATGATTCGATAATGATGCAGATATAATTGGAATGGAATTAGTAGTGAATAGAGGAAGTTATTACGGTGTTAGAGCGTTAAAGGATGATGAGATTGTGTCGAGATCTGAATTTTAGATAATATTCTGAAAATTTCTAGAAAACTGGGAAATTTTTCGTCGTCAGCTAAATGAAATTTCATGAAAGGAGTTTTTTGAGTAGTTCATTTTTCAGGCTACGACTTCAAGAAATGCGGAATGAGTTCAGTGAAGAGTTCAACAATCCAATGGACGAGACGGTTGATTGTGTTATGATGGATATAAGCAGACGTGTTGATCCAACATTATGATTGTGGAGTGGGAATTGAACTTTCGTTTTGGTTATCGTTTTTTGAATTGTTTTTATTTGGACGTTTCATTTTAATGTCAAATGTTTTTGTGTGAGATTTTCGTATTTCATTTTCGATTTTGTTTGTTGTTTGCATGGAAAATATTGACAAATTGGTTACTTTATAATGATTGCATTTGTTCGCATTCTTAATTGTTGATCTGTTGTGAGATTGTGATTGATTGATTTTATTCGATTTTGGATGTATTTATTTTACAATGTTCAATTTTGATGATTCCACTTGATAAGCGAATTAATGTTTTGTATGGTTCATTTGGTTACTTTCTGAAATTGATTATATCAACTGAGCACTTTTATTCTCAACGATTCTGAATCAAGTTCTTATTATTAGTTATTAAATAATGTCTGCATTTCGATTTATTCCGCCGCTTCTCTCGGGTCTTTTCATTAACTGTACTCCGATTCGCTTGTTCGATGGTTTGTTCATGTTTGTGTGTGTTTTCTTTATTGAATCGTTTGTTCTTTGCTAATTTATTTACTCGTTTGATCAGTAACTGATGCCTCTCCATATTGTTGCCAATATCACAAATATCACTACATTCTTCCTTCCCTGCCAGCATCCTTCTTTGTGCGTAAGTAACAAACGTTATTATCATATTGATTTACTGAATATAAAGGTGTTTTACTTAATTTACTTTTTTACTCATTCAATGATAATAATTTCATCTTTATTGATAATTCAATTCACTGATAATTTTACCTAATAATAATTTTTTTTGAAATTTGTATTATTTAAGTTCGCGATTGTCTTGGTTATTAACACGATTATCATTAACATTGATGCGATATTATTGTTGGTGATATTATTAAAATCTTTATTATTCATTATTTATTATAAACATTCGAAATTCAAAAAATTTTCAGGCATAATCATAATTCTGTATATATGTACGCATTTATGTTTCACTTTATTGTTTTCGTCAATACTTAAAAATATCACGGTCACTTCATTATCATTATTGTTATTTATTATTATCATTATCGGTATTGATATTATCACAACGGCATAAAAATTGATCACTTTCAATGAAATGATAGATAGAATCAGTCGTCTTTATCATATCATCACTACCGATTCACAGAGTCGAATGAACGATGTAACGGGTCGAAATCAATCGTGATTGAATGCACACTGACACTGTTATATACCTGGAATGAATTCGAAACATGAACTCAGTAACTAATAAATAAAGGAAGGCAAAGTAATGCTGACAGGAGCATAAATTTAGATTTAGTACTTAATATAAGCCGCAGCAGCGTTGTCTGTTGCCTTTTGACTCATAGATTAGATAATTTTTAGAGAAATCACAAATATCATTCAATTTCAAGTGGAAATCCTAAGAGAATCGTCTGGTTTCGTAATGGAATATTGTAGTGATGTCGCTGAATGTCGTTATATTACGGTAGTGACGTTGTTGACATTACCGTAACCTAAGTCACCGCCTATTGGCTGTTATGGATGCAGTTGGTAAGTGTGACTCATCCCATTCGATAAGCATCCATCCAGCATTCATTTTCAGCCAATCAGCATTTGAGTTGCTTTCTAACTTTGATAGAAACGTTTCTCATATTCGGTTGAGGTCAAAAGCAAACAAAAACAATTAAGCATCATACTACGACAAGAATCTCAGTTGAATATCTTCAAATCAACGTTTTTTCAGCTTTCTGCACTAATCCATACATTCAAATTGATTCAAATGATGAAACTGTCATAAATTTCGATTAAATCAAACACTCAAATTTCAAATATCATTGAAACTAACATCGTTCTTGCGCAAATATTCTGTCAAAGTGTCCCTTGAAATGCCATCCATAAGCCAAACACACAGAAAACCTCCACCCCCGGCCCCACTCAACCAAGCTGCCTCAACAAGACCCGCTGATTTCAGATCATCAATCAACTTCTTTACAAAAATCGGCTCACAACCAGGTGCCAAACGCTTTTTGCTTTCGTAATAACGTTCAACTTGTGCCATTGGAAAGACACCTATAACCAAACGAATCAATGACAACAGTTATGAAACCAAAAAATGATTAATAAATAAAATACTCATAATTATGGCTACTTTATGATAACAGTCAACATAGCAATTGTTAAAATCATATCATAATAACACTTATAGTAATAATAATAACAACAACGATAATAATGATAATAACAGTAGTAATAATAATAATAATAATTATTATTATAAAGCTGATAATAAAGACCAAAAGACACGAATATCAATTCATTGAAGTATATTTGACCTTGTTGAATAAGTCTCGCAGATTCTTCAGCATTTTCAGCTAGTGATTCAAGTGTGGCAGTAATTTGCTCATCTCGTGCGAACCACTTTCTCACAACATCCTATAAAGATCTCATAAGCGATTGATTTACCGCAAAGCAATCGTTTCTTGACATTATGCACTTAACGTGAACCTCTTTACAAGAAATCTGGATTGAACGTGATCCAAATGAGTCAAAAATTTCATATGATACAAATGAAAACTCATCAAACAACTCCAAATCACAAGCGATTCTTTCAGTTTTCTGAATATACAATGTAGAACCTGAAGTAAGTTTTTCGCAAGACGTGTTCGTCCCGTATAGACGAGTACGAGTCTCCTTTCGAGTTCATCAATAAATTTTGCATTGCATTCCAACAACTGCACTTCCACCTGCTCATTGTCTCGACAGAAACGAGACACTTTCAAACCCGCATAAGTTCCACCGAATTGGTCCTGCCACCCACCACCCGTTGTTAGCAACTGCTCAACAACTAAAACCTGAAAATCGAGGCAGGCATTTCTTTTCTAAGTTCGTCAGTATTGCATCACTGTAGGAACATCACTGGTATCATATTCAAGCTACCTGTATCCTCAGGTTTGCCTTGCAACATACAGAATTCTATGCATCATCGGATTCTCTAGAATTTCTGCTATCATAAAAATATATATGTTGTCGGAGAAAAATGCCTAGTTATGTAGATATGACTGACTTCCCAAACCATATCTCAACTAGCACAGTGGCGCTCATTTATATGTTATATTTGATCTGTAGGTTAATCAATGACGCATAACTATAGGAATATCACTGGTATCATATTCAATCTACCTGATACCTCAGGTTTGCCCTGTAACATACAGATTCCTTTGCATCATTGGATTCTTGAGAATTTCTGCTATCAATAGAGTGTATATGTTGTCGGTGGAAAATGCCTACTTACAACATATATATCCAAAAGAAAATGCCTTCGGCTGTCCACGTTCTTGCGAGTAACTTATCATTTTGCAAATATAGAGATGAACATGAACATTACAAAAAGCAATTGAACTGGTCAACAAACCGTATGACATAATTGTTTCAGTTCGTAACGAATTCCGACTAGACTCCATAAGGCGTCCAGTAGTGCAGCAGCTAGGATACTACTTGAGCCGAGACCTTGAATAACATGAAAAATAGAGCACTCTGAATACTTCTGATCCTACTCATGTGTCTTATGAGAGTAATCCATGTGCAGAAATGTAAATTCCGTTATTTCGTTACAACAACAATAAATGAGTTCGTTCTTAAAGAGCTGCAAAATCGAGCGAGACTTAAAAGGAAGTAATTGCTATCGCTATAAAACTCAACCAGATCCATGAGGTAACGACGAGTGTGTGTATATCTCCAAACCGATAATATTTGGTGCAAAATGTCTGTCGAAAGCATCTCGTAGGGTTGCGTCTTCAGATCTAACCAAACCAGATGCCAATAGCGTCGCGCAAATTAATGCACCTTATATTAATATTGAACAGTTTAGTCACATTCAATTCATTTACAAAAGTTTTGCTGATGAGGAACTAACACAATTGATATCATGTTTTATTTGTTAAGATAATAGAGTGTGCTTGATCTCGGCTATCCAAAATTTCATTTGTCAACGAATACTTATCCATTCATACGCTTTCAAATCAGATTTCTCACTGTATTATAATTACCTGGCGCTGAAGGTTTACTTGATAGATGGATAATCTCCTGCGGTGTTTTCAGGTGAACATCAAGTCCCTTGATGAAAATACCGAACTTCTCGGTTAAACACCTCACGTAACATTTAAATGGCTTCTGCAAATGGTGCAAATGGCCTTTCGTAGAAATTCATTCGGTTATCATTAATGATACAATGAAAACTGTGCTGATAAAGTTGTTTTTCTTCTGGAAAATGTTTGAGGTGCTCATGGAAGCAAATGTAGTTATGCTCTATCAATGTCATTGCCATTATCACGAGAAATGATCAATTTATGAAACCTTTTGATCGACTTGAATAGCCATATTCAGAACGGCTGAATGTTGAATTTGCATCGTGATTGGCGGGGTATCAGTCCATCCACCAGCTAGGTCTATGCGACATGCACATTCTGTCTGGACTGCTCGAGTAGCGAAATTCAAGCTACTCGGAGGATAACTGTGAAGTAGAGGTAGTTGCTTAAAAGAACGAATAACTCACTGCTTTTAGGTAATCGATGGATATCCGAACAGAGACGTAAACTTCTCACTTGATGAGCAAAAATTAAATCAAATTCAATAACTCCGATGTTGTCGCTAAATGATTTGTTCACATGAAATTATTTTCCAAGATCGGCGAGACTTTCTAATCTTTAAAAAGATCACATTGCCTATTTGAAATGAATGATGCCAATGGAGATGTATTGATATTCAGTTGACTACACAAAAAACTATTGCAACGTTTCTTAAAAGTATTATTGCAATGATTGCTTATCGAATAATGAATCTATAAATGAATCAATTAATTAATATCAAAATACTTTCGAACAAAATCGCATCACATTGCGTCGTGTGAAAATTTGGGCGGCTGCCTCATAATGCCGTGCTGAAAGTGAATTGCATAGTAGTAATCAAGTTTCGATAAGACTAGTTTTTGTGTTTCAACCAAATTCACAACAACTTGACTTACATTAGACACCTCAAACGAATTCAAACCTCAAACTTAACAAAATGGACAGAATGAATATGAAAAAATCTTATGTTCAACTCAATGATCAAACGAAAAATCGCACGATCATATACCTGCACGAATCAACTTTTCAGGTGTTTGTAACCAGTTTGTGAGCTCTCTGCGCATAGCTTGAATTCCAAGTCGCCTGGAATCCTCCTTAAAACAATTTCTACAAAAAAACACATCCAGTCAACTTATTTCGATTTCTGGGAAGCACAATGAAACCATGGGAAGCAAATTTGATTGTTGGAATGCGGAAGGAGCTGCTGGGAAACTGGATCAAACCGTGAAATGCAGAATGAACTCTTTGGAAGGAATGTTTTCAATTGCTCGTATGAAAGATGTTCCTTACGTCTTTCAGCAGCTCAATGGCTGATGCAAAGGCACGATTTGCTGCCGGTCCAGTGCGTAGACCCCCTCGGCCACTGGCCATAAACGCCAGCACATCGGCAACATTTGACAGCGTACGATCTTGAGTAGTTGCCTTTCCGGAATCGTCTTGATCAACACACACTGAACTCTCACTGGATTCAATCTTCATACACCATAATTGTAAGGATCAAGTGAATTCGTTCAAATTTTCTCCTACTTTATTGTATGAATTGGAAATTACTATAAAAACTTCATCTTTCATCAGCAAATTGAAACTTCGTTATAATTATTGTGGACATATTTCATTCCGAAATGTTTCTCCCAACCCGAATCCAGATCTATCATAAGATATCGGTATTTGCAAGGACCTTTATGGAAGAGATCGATAAGTTTTAAGCGCAGATCATCAGATGATTTCAATTGCTCAGATGGTTTATCAGTTCGTTGTGGTAACTGTCGATGGCACTGATCGCACTGGTAGTCGAGCAAACAAATTGACTTGTATATTGGTGAAAGTGCTATATTTTCGTCCTTTTTGAGAACTGCTTCGACTTCATTGAACCACTTACCGAGAGCATGAGTTCTTTAAGTTGCAAATGAACCTTCATTAGAGAAGGAGAAAATATTTTGGTTATGGAAAGATATAATTCAAAGAAGGTATTTTCACAGTGAATTGGCAGAGCATCATGTGGAGCACAGTTAAATTCTAGAAAGTGAGTCAGTCATCTATCGATTTGAATTAATCTCTTGGGAATTCATAGGCTTAGGCTTAGGCTTAACCTTAGGATCGCAATTTTGACTTCCTTCTCTCCATTCGGATCATTTTGATGCATTGCGACCGAATTAGAATCATCTCAGAAATAATTACGAATCAAAATCAATGTAACAAGTGAAAATTAAGCGATGGAATGTTAGTATGCACACCTGTTCATCTCAAAACATTCTTTGAGTGATTTCTGGGAATAAGATTGGTCCTGAAATGGATAATAATGTTAGCAAGTAGAATAGAGGTCCTTTATGATCCTTCACTTGGAGATTCGCTGAGCTTGACCTCAACACTGACTCTAAGAGATGGGATCTTAAAGGATTTAGAAATATTGAAAATATGCAATTTTCAGAGGTTACGAAGAAATCCAGATTTATTGGCAGACAGATAAATAGATCAATGAAGTATAATAAGAGATCAGAACACCTCGAGACCAGGCAAAAAGATTTTCTCAGCTATGTGATGTATATCCACTGTGTTTTCGCCCTGTCGAGCGATTTTGCGCCAGAATGAAATGAAGTTCTCTTCAGTTGCCGGTTGAAAATAATGGTATTTTGAGATCTTTAAAAAACCTGAAACTACGGCCGTCGATTGGAGAATATCATCAAATGGTTGTTGCATGCATGAAATTCGAACTTGGATGCAAGAAACTTTAATATTTCATCTCAAATAATATTTTGTGAACGACTCATTTCCGCATCTGAATGAGGCAAAAAGCCATAGTGCAAACGTATTCATTACATAACAACAAGTTTATCATACATGCGTGTGCATTGCATGTCGAGAAACGTTCACTGAAAATTTTTCGACACACGGCTGTGCGTTGTTGATCTAGAGTTGAGTCTTGATCTAGAGTTGAGTCAAGGCTTAAAATGTCCATCAACTTCCCATCGTTAGCATCTTGCGAATCGTTTCGCTCAGACAACTCGGATTGATTGGTTAAGGACAGAATGAAATCGAAAAATATCGATAACTGCAAACAATTGAGATTCGCGTTTAAAAACCACTGCCATAGCAATCTATCAATAATAACGTTCATAACAATAGCACTAAAAATATTAAAAATATTTGGTGTCATAAGACAATCGCTCAGATCGAGTATATCTTATGCTCACGGAAATTTCAATTGTAAAAATACTTTGCTTCTTCATTCCCACCCATTAGCTTATCAAAAGTTGGCAAGGAGGAAACAGCTTGCCTAAAGAATTTGAAAAAAAATTGACCTGTAATCCAGCCTTTCCCGAATCTACCCCGTAGTATGTGCATGATGAGAGTGGTTCAACGGAATGAAGCAATAAGAACAGACTGGCCATTTCAACAGGCATATATATCAACGCCAAGACCAACGGTACAGTTTCGCATGTTTCACACGTATCATATTTGTTTGAGCAGTAGTCTATTCCGACAACATCGTTCTGCAATTAGAAACTCAAGGTTATCATATTCAGGTCACCTGTAAGTACATTTTTTAGAAGCAAGCTCATAATATCACATCTTCATAGGATAGAGAAGGTGTTGTTCTATGAGAATGGTATTCAATTTGCTGATGGGTAACGCCAAGTTCCAGAAATGGAACGGAATTTTCAGACGGAAGTCATTCGTCGGTTCTGGAGATAGTCTCAATTCGATAGAAATAGAGGCATTTGATTAATACTATCTCGGGTGCCACCTTCAAGGCTACCGTCTTCTCAAGTTTACCCAGTAACATATGAATTTCTTTACATCAGTCGATCCAGCTGGATCTCCTCATTCAGATTAACATATATTTTGTCGAGCGATTTTGCTTTCCTGAGGAGCTATAGCCATCTACTTAGACCTATCTTAATTCGATAGCGCAGTCGCGCTCATTCATACAAATTGATCACCATAGAGCAATCAATATGTTCATATTAGCAATGAGCGGATTGCGATCGTCGATTATGCTTCAAAACCGAATGGAACAGGATTTTCCGGTTCGATTGGTATGAAAATTGTGAACTTTGCAAAAAATGACTCCATCGGCCAAAAATCCTGAATTGACGATTTTTGCGGTTTTTGGGGTCTGGAGAGGCGGGTCTCCGTTGGTCGATCGGAATAATTCTTGCAACAGTCTTACTGAGGTGGTGAAGGTCACCTCAAAGCCGTTTAGATCGTCTCGAAATATCAATCAGGAGCTGAGATATGACAACTCGAAAATCCCGATTTTGAGATCGTAAGGGGTATGATCAGGGTTTTTTCGCGGAAAATTTTTTTGCTCCTTTTTCGATTAATTTGGTACCGATCGACTCGGTTTGACAAACCGATCACGGAAAAGACAGAAATATGGCATTTCGAGAGACCTGAGGCGAGAAAAATGCCTCCAGATCAAGCATTCCAGTACTCTTAACACACTGAGAGCCGCAGGTTCAATTCCGGCCAGCGTCAATACGTTTTGCCACATGCGATCAGCAAACAAAAAATACTCTGTTCAGCTCATCAACAAGTTCAAATCTTCATGAGGGCACCATTATGATACTCTGATGAAACAGGCCACAAATTCAGAACACTAAAAATTTTACTGATCGTGAGCAATTTGGCCTTGTTGAGGAGATATAGGCATTTTATTAATAATATCTCGGGTGCCACCTTCAAGGCTACCGTCTTCTCAAGTTTACCCAGTAACATATGAATTTCTTTACATCAGTCGATCCAGCTGGATCTCCTCATTCAGATTAACATATATTTTGTCGAGCGATTTTGCTTTCCTGAGGAGCTATAGCCATCTACTTAGACCTATCTTAATTCGATAGCGCAGTCGCGCTCATTCATACAAATTGATCACTATAGAGCAATCAATACGTTCATATTAGCAATAGGCGGATTGCGATCTTCGAGCTAACCGTCTTCTCAGGTTTGCCCGGAAATATGCGAATTTCTTTTTACCGTTCGATCCAGCAGAACCTATAGATCGTGAAACTCTATGCAGTTGATTTCAGCAATGCATCATGTGCGTACGCTCGAGCTTGTTCCATAACAATGTGATATTTTGAGTAGCTTGAAGCTTACCTGAGCATTCAGGCGATACACTCCATGAGTTCGTGCAAGCTTAGCATCAGCACGAAATGTGAACACTGACAGTGAATGATCACTACTGACTTTATCAGATACATTTTCAAACAAATCGTCCGCATCAACCTGAAATGATCGAACGAATCTTGCAGAAATACCGCGAAACTTCACAAGAATCTCCACATTCTCAGCGAATTCATCGGAAAAATTCTCGTGAAGATATTTGAAACTATCCAAACGGCAACACTTTCATTATCAGTAACTTACTTGCCAGTATGCATCACTTCCACATATCCAAACACCGCTCGATGCAAATCTCGCCGACAGCTCAGTGATTTGTGATAAATTCATCATGAATAAACTCTTCGGCAGTCGACATCTTTGCGGCGTTACAAAATCTTCACCCATATACATAAACATTGATCCACAACGATTCAAGTCGCATTCACGACTCTACAAAAATGACACATTAGCACAAAAGTGAACAAAAATGCACGAAAACAGTTGAACATTTCCGTTTCTCATCGTCTATTCACTTTGAGATCCTGAGAAACTTATTTTCAAGAATTATGTGATTGCATGGAATTCTGAAAGGCCAAGGGCATTCCCGGAATTACCTTTTACGTGATTATGTAAACGGTTTTTCCTATTCGATAAAAAATCTCATCGTAGTCATATGTAGGTGAATCTGATATGACGAATAAAAAACCCTTCCAGTGCACAATTTTGATGGCGATGTGTTCGTTTTCTTCGATCAACAAATTGTTTAGGTAAACTCTCAACAAAAAAAAAGACTTACGCAATGAATGATAAGTATCCGACTGCCAACTAATACCTCATCAGTGAGTACCGAGAAATTCTGTTGTCCACACAGATATTCAGTCTAAAATCAGGTGGATAAATTAATTGATGCATGGCTTTCTGATGGATTATGAACGAACTCATTTCGGAGTTAGTCGTCTTGTCCAGAGGGAATAAATTCATTCGAGGAAATAGATCAATCAGCAAAGCACTAACTACAACTAACAACGCGTTCAGTGTTGAGCCTCCACTACCTAAATCTGGATAAGCATCTTCAATAACGAGAACGTGTTTGGCTGGAATCGCACCACATCTCCATAGCCAGTTCACTTCTTCAACATGTTATTATTATCATTGTTGGTATCTTTAAGTTGCAGTTTTATCACTGCTATCATCGTGAACATTATCATTATTATGACGATATGATCTAATGAAATAGACACGTTGATCTATCCTTGAGTTCTTACGGATCTAATTACGTGTATGCACGGTGGATCTACTTCTTATGCGTCTTAGATCTTTCAAAATTTGATTAGTTCCATTATTATCCTCACCGTTACCACCATTACTGTCATCAATGTCATTATGTCATGATTATGTCATAACGTCATTACACAATCTTTATGTCATTATGTCATTGTCTTGTCTTGTCATTATCCTTAATATTATTCACATTATCATCATATTTATTGAATTTTATCACAAACATTGATGATATTACTGTTACAACGAAAATGAATCACAACAGTTTCACACGGAATCGAAAGATACTCAAATTTAACAGATGAATTCAAGCAACCTTCTTGTACCGCATTTCTCTGCTCAGCAGTTCGCGTCGTAACGCAAACAACTGTCCATGGTGCAATCTGTTGCTGAGTTGCATTCTCTTCTCCAAATTTTTCAGCTCCACTGAAATTAACAACATAATCCATCTGCAGTACTTGATGTTCATGACAGATGGTGAAATCAAATGTCTAGAAATTGAGTTTATTGTGGAAATGTGTCAATGCATCGGGTAAAATTTGGACAAGAAGCTGTATCGCTTAATAATTTCTTAATAATCTCGAAATTTTGGTGCTTGTCCATTATTATTTCACCAAAGAGTAAGCTGTTGGTGCATCTGGATTATCAATTCACCGAGAGCATGATGGTATTGAACTCGAACAGTTCCTTTACTAGAGGCATAATTCAGAGCTACATAAATGGGTATGTGATCTATTGAGCGATAAAATAGCTACATATGAAGTCAAAAATCGCTCGGTAGATCAAATTCTCAACACGAGAGAAGTACTTTGCCTCCTATGGCATTTTCATTTCAATTTCTGAAAGTGTTCATGACCGGCGGCCATATGGCATAGTTACTATGTTGATTCGTGTCAGCTGCTGTTTCTTCTAGAATTTGGATGTTTCTATTTGTTATTGAGCATTTCAAAGGTTTCAAGATTCATTGATTTGATGGAACGTCGTTCTTAGTTATGAAGTGTGGAGATCAGCGGATCTCTCTACATTATTTCATTACTTGATTAGATAGGAAAACAAAAAGCTATCGAGAGATTTCCACTCAATCCTCCTCATTCTTCTATGCATTCCTTAGCCATTAATAAATTTCACTTTAACTATTAATATAGTATAAAGTATTGATAGAGGTAATGACGAATTCAATAAACTGAATGATTCGTCTTCATTTCTAACAGTAAAAAGTAAAATTGTACTCTAGTGCAAAATCGTGTTTTCATTTTCTAATTCCATAGTCAGCACATCAATAATTACAAGCAAACGAGAGCTGTTCAGAAATCATGTTACTTATGTTTTACTTATTTTTCACTTGATTGCTTAAATTGTTACCAATAGTGCAATGTCTACGACTAGTTTTTTTAAGGGCTCATTTTGAAGTGCATTTATCGAATGGCAACTGTTCAAGTGGTCAACAACCTGAACGAAACCACCACCACCTTGTAAACAAATGCTAGGATTCAATCAAAGGACAAGCCCTCAACAAATGCGAGTAAGTACATTCAGTTAAACTCATCCAGGCACTGCAACCGAACTGAACGCAACACATGATCAAAATTGTTTGACAATAATATCTAATGATAAAAACACATCAGACAGTGAGAAAAATTGTGAAATTTTTAAAGAATTTTCTGAATTTGACAACTTTCTGACAAAGTTTCTGACTGATAGTATCACCACACTAAATGAAACAATTATAGGATTGAAAATAATAGTAATAAAACTAGCATTGACAGTGTAATACTAATAATGAACAGAACAAAAAACATACCCACTGAACATTGGAAAACGCTGGAGCTAGTGACGAAGGAAGGTCACTTCACGAATTCGAAGTAAAAATATTTCAGGCCCTTGAATGTCTTGCAATATTCCAATGAATTCCGCTACTTTATCTAAAGCATAACCTCGGTCAAGTTCTAGTAAACATATACGTACAGTTGCAAATGATCATAGTTTGAGGAAGTTGTGCATATGGATCTTTCGCAATTGCAGTGTTTAACACCAAGAAGGGATTAGAGAGAAGGAGACGATTAAAGATATCCGCTGAATAGAAGGAGTGGATTGTATCGATCAACTGAGGATTTAGTAATGATTAGAAGAGAGAGGGGATCTATTTATAGACATCATAATGCTTAATATTGATGTTTATGCGGACTTGACTTGTTTGTGCCTGTGTTCAGCTCAGCGTTCATATAAACATCATTTGACGGCCACTGTTCTTCAGTTATTGAGCCAGTCTTCAGCTCAGCTTGCCTATATTATGGTTGAGACCCTCATCAAAATTGAATTAATCAACAGATCTGCGCCATAATCTCAAAAGAATATGGATTTATTCGAATGTGCGATAGCTATGATTGATATCCATCCACGAACAAGATATATGATATTACAACAAGAATATCATATATTATGTCTCCAACAATGCATATTAAATTGCATGATTAATAATTACCCACGTCTACATACCTTTTTCAGAGGCAATATCCATGTTCACCTCCCATAAGTCATTATTATATTAATTCATTAACTCATACAATAATTCATTAATATCTTTATGCACGTGATAACCTAATTATAAGAGTTGTGGATTTAAAAAAACGGTAACACATAATTTTACTGAGTGTTTGTATGCAAGATGATCTTGCTATTCATTCACAAAGTATGTAGTTTTCATAGTATAGGTAAATAGGTATATTAGTTTATGTATACTCTTAAATAAATGGAACTTAGCTGTGTACACGAACGAACGTACCTTTGCTTTAATTAAAACTCAGTCATATTATTCTAATTATTCGTTTTGGTTTTATGTTGGATGCGGAATGCATGCATGATTTATGGCATGGAGAGTTGATTAGCTTGGCTTGGTCGTGTTGACTAGCAATTATATAACATATGAAGCATTATTCTGTTACTCGCCCAAAGGCGTCACCAATCGGCTTTAAGCGGACAACATCAGTGAATTATTTAGCCAAAGCTAACCAGCCACAAATAAGACAAGCTGCGGAAATGCTTCTCCTCTCACGTTTTCATTCATTCATTCACCGTTCTATCACATATTCATCCACGAATATCTATCTGTATGAGCAAATATGGGAATATAATGACTTTATCCGTACTTACATGCATTATCCGTACCTATACGTAAGCATAGTCATAACTTTATCAAAGATTATTAATTTTATCATAGTTATTATCATTATGTTACTATTATTATCACCTAGGTATAGTTGAATAAATGAAGCATCTATTGAACTAGACGTAGATTCATTCACATCAATTGCTTCCAGCTTGAAACTATATCTTCTTCCATATACCTGACCCGTTTGCATCTATTATCCTCTCATTCAATTTCGAGATTTTCTGCAGTCAAGAGCTCCTGACGTCGAGAATCCCCACGTTTCTAAAATCGTAATCCAATGTACCGCACCTGATGAACAGTCGAATTCGAGCTTGAAAGCAGCAGCAGCAGCTCCAGCTAACTAGTCAGAGGCACGTTATTATCACTGTTTCTTATTTGTGCTCTTTCATCTCATCTGAACGTCTTGGTCAATTTACAGCAAAACAGAACAAAACTAAAGATAACGATTTCACATTCTCATCATCATCGCATACACTTCAAAATTTATTGAGACTATTTCACGATGAGTTGCTTGCTCGTTTCTCATTATGTTTTCTTGTTTTTCACTCGTCAGTCAGTTGTTCATGAATCTAAATGACTCGAGAACTCAATTATCGGCCGCTGTTCGTTCGCCTGCAGAGGATATGATTCGCTATGTTTTTGCTAGTGCAAATGATGAGAAATACTCATTTTGCACTCGACGAGACGAATTTCATATGCAGAAAATGATGAGCCAGAAGAGTAGTGTATGTGTGTGTGTGTGACTGTGTTGTGCAGCTTATAATTGAACAATAAATTTTCGGGAGTAAGTCTCGCCACAATGCCAGTGGCTCCCTCTCCACTCTCGACTCGACTCGACTCGTTTTCGTCAACGTTGCTGAAGAGATCTTGCTCTATCAAACCATATACTCATTTTGTTATCTCTACTCTAAACTAGGGATTAAGAGAATCTCTAGTGAAGCACTTCCTTCACAATATTTCCTCCTCACATTTTACTTTCTATGCATCACTATCTGATTTCATTTTTACCTTCTTCTTTCGCATCATTTTTAGTAGTTTGCTTACAAGCAAGTCACTCGTTCCAAGTATACGTATCGACTGGTGCAATATCCGTTGTGCGTTCGTTTGTTATGAATTTATCCCACCTTTTGCTATATAAGCTGCATTTCATCTCTGTGAGCTATTTTAGTCACTTCAGTTGACTTTTTATCGAATTTGTTCAACTCTCGTGTTATTTTATTTTATTCTACTTTTTTGCTCATTTCTGTCAATTTACTTGGAATATTCCTTTATCTAGTAGGCTCACTATAAGCTCATCTTATCGCCCATAACCAACTCTTCTTTAGAGTTGATCTCATCGTTCCATCGTTTAATCTCCTGCAGCAGTTTTTTTCTCATTCGCATCCAGTTTTCAGTTTTCCCTTTACTCATTATTACTCAGAATTAGTCATCATCTCTTTACTGCATTTCTCATAGCTCTTAACTTGCTCACATCAGATCAGTTCATAAGTTTTTTTCATCCCATAATGATTGCGAATTTCAAGCCGTTCCGCTTATCTCGCATTGCATTCATCTCATTCACTCATGCGATACAATACGACGATGATATTGCCGTATATCCACCCTCCTTCCTAGAAATGTTTCCTCATATTTTTTCCCAATGCACTCGTCTAGAGCGTGTTCAAAGCTGAACGTGTTTCACAACTAACTTCATTGTTTCCTTGCAGCAATACACACACGCAAACACATTTCTCGTCTCCAATCTTCAGTATTCCAAACTGAACGTAAGCTGAACAACTCGATTCAGTCAGTTGTTGTTGTACTATTGCAGTGCTCTTCGACACGTTTTGTTTTGTGTTTACTCATTTTCAAGATGAGCAAATCAGTTGAACTTAGTGTTAGTGTGTCGGGTCGGGTTCATGCATCGATCATTCGCATTTATTTGTATTCATTCTCATTCCCATAAATCTTTCATAAAGCTTAAGTTGAAAGGACATTTTCAACTTTTTTCTGAACTCTAAATGTAAGGTCTGAAAAACTTCTTCAAACTCTGAATGGAGCCTTTTTTGATGAAGTGCAACAAAAGTGCGATAAAACCCTTGATGATATAGTCATGATCTAGTCCCATCAAATTTATTCTCATAAATTACCATACATTCCTTAAAATCATATGGGCAAGCTGACAATGAGCGTGTGTTCACTTTTAAACGGAAGTCACAGTTTCAATACTTCCGTCCTTACTCTCTTTCCAACAGCTTTCTCTTGTTTTCCTTTTCTTCCTCTAAACGTCAACTGTTCTTGAGTAATGATCATGCAAATAGAACAACGATAGCAAAACATTCGATTCAATTGTTTTGTAGTGAACATTCCAAGCAAGCACTCAATCGTCAAAAAGTTCTTTAATAGTCCTCGTTAGGTCGGCACTCAATTCAATGAGTTCTCCTCGCACACTATTGCGGACTTTCACTCCGTCACAATTGTGGAAATTCATCGAATTCAACGCTCTCATCACTCTAAAAGTTTGTTTTTTTTTCAGCCCGCCAACTCATTTGGTCAACAGCTTCAACCACGATCCGTTGCTATTCAGAGATCATGAATTTCAAGTGATTCATATTTCAAGCTTCAATTTTGCGGCTACACTCATCGCATTCGCTATCTCAGAAATTTAAGGGACACTGCTAAGGGGATACAGCTAAGGTACTCTCTGAGGGCTGCTGCTTTCTGTAATTTTCAGTCAGTCAGTCATTTCTATGAAACAGTGATTTGAAAATTCAGAACCGGGAGTGTATTGCACGCGTAAGTGATTGATTATACGTGGAAACTGTATCACATTCATCACTGATATCTTGCTGGTTATCATTACAGCTATCATCACCACTGATATTATTTCTGTCTAGCACTGATTATCACTGCTATTATTACTGTTAAGTTTAGTATTCGACGTTGAAGATTCATCGCGCCAATATGGATGACGAAAAAGACACGCGAAAAATTTTCATCTTCGGCCTGTGCGTTCTGTTTGGTTGGATGATCGTTGTGATTATATGCGCCAGCCCAAAGGTAAGTAAGTGTCCAAGATCAGTGCATTATATCAATCAAATGATCAAATGCCATATCAGATTGGTCAATTTCGGTAACTTTTCACAAACATTCCTCAAGAAATCTCTCAAATCGCAACTCTTTTCAAATCTTCAAACAATTTCTTAAAATAAATTTAGTGAAACAATTTCTATTTGGGCATTCGCTTATCACTCTCTCTACTAAGAATCAACTGTGGAGTGTTTTGTCCATTCCGTTTGTTGACGTCCTTCTTATGCCCAAACCACCCTCTTAAGTCCATCCTTATTTATTCAACCTGTAACAAGTGAAAAAGAGCACCTTCATTTACCAAATTCGTTACGATACACTATAATTCTCGTTTACCACAAACTGAACGTTGATTATATTCTGCTGGTACTTCATATAAACTCTATCAATTCAATTGCTCTGATATATCGTTGAAATGTTATTGTCCGAATATCCGAACGTGTTTGATGGCCATAATGATGGGCCATCCCAATGGGTTACCCTTAGCTTCATCATCCAGATAACTCCTGGACTTCTTGTACGCATACATCTATCATCATGATCATATCTAATGACATTCGTTCACAAGCAGCACCTTTCAATAACCTTACAATTGTGTCGCTGCTATCATATTATTGTCCGAGCATCCGGAAGGTTTGAAAAAAATCAAAGCCAAAAAAACCGTTAACATTTCAACGGAGAAAACGACGAAACTCCATTGACTTGCATCTTTATATTGCCAGTCAAATAAATGCTAACTAATGATAAGCATAAAATCATATCACTAGAAGAATGTTTTTATGTGAGGAAAATCGCCCAAAACACAAAAACATACCATCACTTTGCTTTGCTTAGGTAGCAGCCATATGATTGAGATATGCATGCTTAATTTTCTTTTCAAATGAAATTGTGTAATGAATCAAACATCGACCAGTGGAACGATCAAATTAAATGTTGAATGTTTAATGATGAAATTAAACGTCATCATCATCATCAAATTGCACTCAATGATGACTACTGTTATTACTATGAAATGAGAGAGATTTGCACTGCTTATTTGCTCTCGATAAAAATTGCTCAGAGGAGTTTAGGTTAGTTTTTTGGCTTCTGAACAATCTCTTCTCTTATTTTAGTACAATACAATCCATTGAGGGCATTTATTGTTATTGCGTTTAAAAATTAAGAGTAAAAGGGAACCACACTCTCGGCTCAAAGCCAGCCAGCCAGCCAGACTATCAGTAATAGTTGTGTCATAAAACAAGATCAAAAATCATCGGTGGCAAGATAACGATAATGTGATAATGATGGTTATTTCATTAATTACTCATGATTTATTCACATCATTTGTGCATCTTAAACGCCTCTCTATCAAGTGATTATTTGAACATTCGAATGAATTAATAAGATACTAGACATCTGCGAGAAGAACAAAAAGTTGAAAGTAACTTCTCTCAATGTTCGACTTTGACTCGATTAAGTATGAATTTATTTGCAAAATTTATGTGTCTGAACATTTTCGACCTCAATACCAACAGACTGCATCCGTAATCAAGTGAAAAACCGTACTGTGCAAGTCTAATGCACATGAAATTGCTCAACTCTCGGCAATACCAAACGGAAAACGAAACAAACACCGAGCATCGTGCATAATTGCTGAACGAAAGACAGACGAGAAATTCGCGAAGCTTGAAAAAGTTCCGAAAATAATTTTCATTTCTCACAAAAGTCTTCACCACCACCACGATTAATTAATTGCGGTTTGCGCAATTAAACTGACACAGCAGCTGTTTGTGTGAACTGAACTGATCTCATTTAGCTTGCAAATAATTCGTCGAATTTCATTTGTACCCACAATGAACATTCGAGCCAGTTGATTGATTGACCGACGACGATGAATTCATTTTTCAGTTGGAAAAATTATTCGATGAAATTTTTCTGTCTCGCATGAAATTGCATTATATCCATTAGGATGTCTATTCATACATATATCGATATTTTAGAAAGTCACCTCATTCAATGTTCCACACCTATAATAGACTGTCAAAAAAAAAGAACATTCTTGATCATTTTCGAGGCCATGTAAAAATTCTTCACTCACATCATGCAGGCACGCAGCATTATCTGTCCATTCATCGTAGACACACCACAGGCTATAAGGGATTATGTCAATCCTTGTATAATGGATATACAAAATACTTACATCCGTTATTATTCCGCATTCTCATACACCCAAATCCTTCAACTAACCTACTAAAAGCTGCAAACAGTAGATCATAAAGAAGATCGGTCATGTCATGAAAGGCTCATGCAATTTCTGTGTTCTGTATATAAATCTGTATACTATCTAAAATGCTCTATCGATGATACATATCATAGTGTTCGTATATACATAAGCAAGAAGTAGTTCATGAAATGCAAAAAAAAAGAATCCAATTCACAACATCAGGGAAGTTATTACGGCTGAGAATCACATGAAATGATATGAATCTTCATGCATTTAGCAGCAAGATGCATACGCTTCGTAATGAGAAATTTTTTGGGGAACGTTGAATCTGTCTGTGAGCATATGTTAATGAATGCATGAATACATTATACGGGTGACATTCTCTGAAGTAAATTAATTTCGCGTTTTAATATCGAAATCACATTTTTCGATAGCCACACAACCATGCGCGCATATATCAAAATGATTAATTGAGTCTGTGTAGCCTCGGTGACATTTAATCGAAAAAAATCAATGAATGTGCCTCGAGATACTTTCGATATTTGTTTGCAGTATGGCAATAAATAAATCAGAGAATTTCAGTGTTGATTCTGACAATGAGATTATTTTGAGATTTGATTTATCTTCTGCATTACTCACTCATTTAGCTGAGATTTTCCGCCTGATCATTGAAGCCAACGCTAATGACTGATGACATGAAGTTGATGTCATTTCAATCGTAACCAGCTGAAAGGGGAACAGAAATTTTTACGCCCGGAAAAGAAGAAAAACAACCTCATAATAAGATTTCCACTTGAATGAATAACATTCAAGAAATTTTTCTGCTTTTTGATCCACTCGATGATTTCAAAGTGATCTGGAAAAAACGAGATCGCTTCACTGACAATCATTTCATTGAGTGTTTTTGGAAAATTTTCACTCGTAATTTATTTTTGTCTGGACGTCTCAATTTACATTTTGATTGAATTTGATCACTCCTCTTGCTCTTATTGTAAGTAAAAATCACAAGTAACAGTTTTTCACATTCTTATGACTTCACTTGAATTCAATTTCAAATTGTACTTTCGATTCACTTCACTAGTTAAATGCCTATGTTGAGTTCATGAATAAATGGATTTCCTGTTGTTAGTAACCATCACATTCCGCCTGATTAATTGAGTTCATTCAGAAGCGATTCGTCTAAATCTGAAGAGAACATTTAAATCAACAAATTGAAATTTCCATTAATTGATCACCACCAGTCACAACTCGATTCTAAATTGTTTTCCCTTCAACAATAACATTTCAAGCAAATTAAAGTCATAACTTCAAAATACGTGAATATTTCATTCAAATTCCATTGTAATCACTCAAACTTTGCAATTCACTGTTGTTGAAAGTATCAAAATTAATTCAGTGAATTCTTTCAATTTTCAGTTTGTTTACAGTTTAAAAGATCTTTTTCATTTGTTTGCTCACGATTTACATCAGTGGGTAAGGTTATTTTAACAACTCTCGATATACACTTCTCTATTATCCCATCTGTTTTTTTGGTTTCATTTGTCGAAGTTTACTTGAACTCTCAATGAAAGCGTTCACTTGGAACTACACCACTTCAAATTGTTCTTCACTCACATTCATTCCTCTTATCGAACAAATATTATTATTTACATTTTCTGTCATTTCACATTGCTTTGCTGAGTTGCAAGAATTTATTACGAGTTGTTATATTGAATTGACTTAAACAGTGCATTTCGTTATATTGCATTATTGTTTGAGTCATTCAGGCAGTATTTTGACCAACAAATGAGAAATCGCATCAAATTCACTTGCAACTCAACAAAACCTTTTCAAATCATACACAAACTCTTTCACGCAAACAAGAAACGCATCTAACTTCCAAGTAATTTCATCGCATTACACTATGTTCAGTTCTGTTCATTTGTTGTTTTGTTCTACTTTAATTAAATTTTTCCTTGCCTCAATCATTATTCAATATCAGCTAGTTGTAAGTTACACGCCTCGAGCACTTACATCCATAGCTGTCAGCATTCTAGCAGCTCAAAAAAACAAATTCGTTGATGTACTATAACTCATTTTTTTCTTGTTGACGATAGCAAATGAAAGCGATTATCGAGGACGTGTTATATGAGTGATTAGTGATCAGAGAAAACAGAATAGATCACAAATCAAATCGAATCGATCGTCTGTTCTCACTTGCATCAGATTACTACTAGTCTAGGCTTAGGTTGGAATTAGAACACTGAAACTGACCGAATTACCAGAAAATCTTCCATAATATCAGCAAGACGAGAAAACTCGGCTCCATTTGAAAACTATACACGATATCCACTGAATTTTTTGAACGGAATTTGTTCATAATGAAATTTTTTTGTATCATTCCGATAGGATGAACCTATAATAGAGTTTGTAGCAATTTAACTCGGTTTTTATGTGTCATTTTTATCATTCACTCGCAATTTCGATTAGCAGATGCAAAGCTGGTTAGCAAATGAATAGCTGGTTAGTTGAGTGAATGAGCAGATGCATTCCAGTAATCTATTAATCCACTCAGCTTAGCTTTATGCTCGATAGATGACAGCCAGCCATGTTAGCTTTTTTCTCTTGCAGCAGCAATTCCGTTGATGAACAAAATGAATTATTGATAGTGGTGTTGATCAAAAAACGAAAACGTGAAGAAATGGCAAATGCTAAATTGTTGAATGCAAAAATTGTTGAATTTGTTGAATGCAAAAAAGTTTGTGAGAAAATCAGAGAAAAATGATTGGAAAACAGCGAGTGAATGGGTGTGAAATGTTCACAATATCATGCTGAATGACTCAGAAATCATCGCAGAAAAAATTCCGCCAACGAGGTTGGGATATATTGAAGTTGGGAAGTGAGGAAGATATGGAACAATGTGGTGATCTTATCCCATTTTGATGCTCACAAATCCCATATTCGTAATCTCATGCATACGTTCACATATGTATCTAATAATAGATTCATTCCAAATGCATACAGATACACATGTTATTGGTTCACATACTCAACTTTATGAGATTCTGCATTTCAGTTGCATAAAAGTAGTTTCTTTTCGCCATTCCAATAGCTTTATGAAGCTTTCATGTGAGGATAATAGCACATAAGCGGATAATACGATGTAAATGTACATCATCTCGTTTTTTTTAAAATCTTTTATCATTCATCATAAGTTTCATCATCCTCTGAATATGAGGAACATTTTAACAGTGCATTCAACCTCACTCTCACATCTCTCCAACTGAATGCACATTCGAGATCATTTCAAAGATGTATCTGACAAATTTTCCAGTCAAACTGCTCTTAATTTTTCGAATGAGTGAATTTTTTTGAATTTTTCCGCTTCAAACTTCTTGACTAGTAGAGATACTATTGATGAGTGAATTTAAAGACAATATCGTCATAATTATTATACTTCCAACGTCACTGTCAACGTCAGTTAGTTAGATGGCAGACATCATTATAGAACATAGCCATTAAACTAGTCTCTTGACGAACTAACTTGAAGACATAAGAACACCATTTTATAACCAAAATCTATGGAATGTATCTGAATGCAATCTGAAGCTGTTAGCTATCTAAACTTACACTTTTTGTCGTTCTCATAACTACTAGTCCATAAAATGTTCACATTTAAATGAGCTTATTGAAACTGAAATATTACATGATGCTCTAGGGGTATTATATTTATGATCTATTTAGCAACAAATGTTGTTAGAAGACTTGAACGCAGCAGCTAGCCTATCGCTTAAACATCTGCACTGAAAATTTTTGTCAAGATAAGTTAATTTCCGTTTAATTTTAGCTCAATATCTGTTTTTTTGTGTTAAACAAATGACTGAACATGACATATGGAAGGGAACATTTTAAAGAACTACTTGAAGAAAGTACGAAGAAAGAACTATGCAGTTTAATGTTTTTTTCATAACTTTAAATGTGCCTCCTTTCAACAAACTTCGACAGCAAATGAAACAAGATCCATCCATTTTCGGTGGCTTAATGAAATACAAGCTGCTGCTGCTCGTTTGCAGCTGCTTATTTTCTTGAATTCAATTAAATTCACATCACCGATGTAACGGAGAACGAATGTCAAACACTTAATTAATTTCATATGAATGCAATGAAATTGACAAATTATTTGTGAAGCAGAATCTTATATGAGGGCTCACCATCATCACAAGCATTCCCTCGAATATGTTCAAATTCCCTTGAATGATTTTCACCTACCGTTATCAGGTTCACTATTCTAGAAATGAGATGTTCATTGGCAAGTTTTGTGAGATTGCTTTGGTATCTTCAAGTAATATATGACGATCTATTCGAATTCCTTTTCAGAATTTGCAGAATCTCAATTTTTGCAGAATCAGCTCAAATTTTCTCATATAATAGCTATACTCTCTAGATGATTGGGTGATACTTACTTATCACTTGAAACTAATCGAATCTTCAAACCTAATCGCAAGCTTCGAATCATATTTTCCTGTGTCCTACTAATCAAAACGCACCGCTGAATCGTTCCCAGCATCTATCTATCAGGCGTCTCGAAACATCTCTTACGAGCAACGGTAATTGAATAGAATTATTTGTGATCTTCTTCTCTCCCATTCTATCTCTCTTCCATTTTGATTCGATTTTCTTCATTGCCAATTTTCAATTCTCACCGAAGTCTTCCTACTGAATTTGTCAAATTATCATCTGAAGATTCTGACCATAAAATTCAGTACCAATGTGCGTTCCGAAGATCTTCAGAAATATCAACAACCTTTATTAAGGTTTTGAGAATAACAGTGCTTTAGAAAATCCAAAATCATTGAAGATCGCGAATTCCAACGAATTCAATCCAAACTATGTCGAGCTTTTCTGATCGACTTTCATAATCGCAATCTAACTGACTTCCGATTTGATTTGTTCATCCACTCACTTATCTCCTTCTTAAATTGCTGAGTTGAGATCAACATTTGCCCAGCTTTCTTCATCCTCATCAAATGCCATTGATGTCAGCAAAAACATCAGCACAGACGTAATCAAAACGCATTAATGCATCTGCAGTCATTAACTTCAACTCTGTTCAATTAATCACTTACGCAATCAAACTACCCACATAATGCTAGTTCTTTCCATCCATCAAAACAGGCACTTAACTAGCGAAATTAAAACAAAAAAAACAATTTCTACATAATGTTTTCGGCTTTTTGATGATGAATTTGTTAAACAGATCCTTTCGTCAAGTATAGTTCAGGATATTATATCAACATATACAAACAATGGCCTAACGGCCATTTTTCCGAGGATTTGCGAGAGAATGGTCTTTGTTTGGTATGGATTGAGGAGATTCGATAGAAAAGTTATAATGTAGATCGATTCAGTCGCTAGCTGAGTTAAGTTTTGATTGAGTCGATTTGATTTGAACATCTTGCTGAGAGATTTCACATTCTAGAATTCAATTTCGATTGATTTTTCGCTTCAGTTCAGTTCAGATAAACTTTTGTTTCGTTCACTGAGCTTTAGTTGAAATTGTATTGATGCTGATTGTGAGTTGTACTTATGTTTACATTTCAACACATAAGGTCAGCTTTATTCTTCGTTTGTGTCTGCTTCAATTTTGTTTTCGCAATATGTTTCGTTCAGTGAATGAATAAGCGATCACAAGTTTAAACATAGCAGCAGATGAAGGGAAAAGGGATGAAAACTGCAATGAAATTACGGGACGGGCGTTCGATTGTTGACTCTGATTCAAGAAGTTGGATTCGTTAAAGATTTGCATAGAAGATTTATTTCCGTTGAGAAAGAATTGTTCTGTGTGAGATAAAAGAGGATCATCGGAGATCATTAAATTATCAGCGTTATTCAGAGAAAATGCAATAGAATATTTACATGTATGTGCTGTGCTGTTTTATAGTATTCATCGAGCGAGATCAGAATGAAAATGAACAATTGCTTACAATTAGATAATTGAATAGTAGACGGATTAATTGCCAAAAGAAACATCAATTAAGAACTGGAAAGCTTGGAAATAATTATGAATTGTCATCAAAAGAATTGTCTTCTTCTAAATCGCATAAAAATTTCGCTGAATTTCCTTTGAATGCGCAAAATTATCTTAAAAATACGAGAGCACTCTCGAAAACGAAACCGTGATAGCAAGGATCAGGAATAATGTAAATACCTTGATAACATGCGGAAAGTAAAATCACGCTGTATGCTGATATGATGATATAAAGTATAAAAATTGAAAAGATTATGAAAACGCGACATTTGCCCAACGAGATTATAAGAATGATCTACGTAGATTGTTATAACCTATCTATGGCCACAACATTAAAAAAAATTATAATCAAGCTAGCGATATTGATAAGATTCATCCATATAATCACATAAAGCATTATCATGCTATATACTTCATTAAAAGATCTTAAACCGTAAAACTCATTTAACTAGTGACAGTATAATTTGAATTTTTGAAAAGTTACATTGCCGACAGGAGAACCGGCGGTCATGAAACGCCGTCATGCATACAAAAACACTCATGCTTGATAAGAAGCCATCATGCATATAACATGTATTTGTAGCGAGGACGTGTTGAAAAACGAGATAGAAGAGCACTGATAAGCATGCATGACAACCCCAGATGAAAAGCTAGCAATGAGCAAACAGCATACCATTTTGATATTATTCTTTAGATGATATTACAGTCCCGAATCTGTAAACATCAGTGTGCAAGCATGCATGCATGCTTGCTTGATGTACACATACTCAAATTGTCTAGTCAAAATAATTTTTCGCATTTTTCTCATTGTCAGCTATTATCATATGTTGATCAGTATGAATAGATGTTTGATTAGCTTTTTGCAAGTGCCATTGATTGACTCAGTCTTATCAGTAAGAATATAACATTTCATTACTGATGATATGCAGCAGCGTTTCCTAAATATGATAGTATTATTATTGTTGTGCATTGGAAGTCTAGCATTCAAAGGAATTTGCCTTTCCATTTGTTTTCATTCAATAATAGGTATAGTTGTTATCATCAGCATTCAAACTGATATTATCAACAATATCATGTCAT
The DNA here is from genome assembly GCA_035041965.1 of Anisakis pegreffii. Classification (NCBI taxonomy): domain Eukaryota; kingdom Metazoa; phylum Nematoda; class Chromadorea; order Rhabditida; family Anisakidae; genus Anisakis; species Anisakis pegreffii. The sequence continues at coordinate 8,649 of JAPYMA010000850.1, read as the reverse complement.
TTCACTGTCATTACTATTATCACTATCCCTATGGTTATCATTGTCATCGATTTCCTGTCTGATAAAAACAATCCAATAAAATCCTTCGCATTATTCTCCCCTTGAACAAAAAATTTTTTCCAATTTCTCAAGCACTGAATTAAAAATTGAAGACCAAACATGTAAAATCGAAAATTGAATTTGATCAGTCAAATGAACAAACTATCAAAAAATCAGTTAATCGCTCAATGATATTTCAGTTGTTCCGGAATCTGTTCTGTCGATATTGCTGTTGTTGTTTTTTGCGTCGGAAAGAGCACGAAAATATCGCGAAAGCCAAAGCACGAGTTCGATCGGCCAGTAAATCGTTTCTGGCCAACTCAATTGCCGGACAACCGTCGGCAATATTTTTGCATCAAATCCTCGGCTCTGCTTACTATACTAGTCCAGAGGAAACAATACCTGAGGTGAGTCAAGCACTTCCATGCTTATGCTTTTTGCAGACTTTATTAGGTTCGAATGAAATCTGCCTCTCCCTCCTTCGTTTAACAGCAACATAAACTTTGCTGAACACATTCAGAATTCTCCCAGAAAATTGTTTTTTTGACATGTCACTCAATTTAAACTTTTGACAGCAGTTTATATTTGGCATTGCTGTAATCGTATCCCAAACAGCTGATCAGAAAATTTGAAAGTTTTCTCTGAATCGCATTACATATTATCCAGACATCATCCTGTCCAAACTTTTTCAACACAATTCTCATTGCAGGAATCTCGAAGTGTCAGTCAGCAACCAATGGAATCGCAACCAGTCTCTGAAGCACCAACGCAGAGTATTTGTGAGATTCCCTGATGTCCACTCAGGTGATCGAAAGCTGATCAATTTACGGCCGCCAATGATGATCAGTGCGAAAACAAAATGGAAATCAGTGATTCGTTTCATTGTGTGTCTCATCAGCAAGCAATCAAAATGATTCTGAATCACCTCAATGAAACCTCATCGAAATTGTAAATCATTTCACTTGGATGCTCACATTTCGCCACTTTGCTCAATAGTTTATTTTATCATCAGTATTATTTTCATTTTATAGTTCTAAACAATTATCACTATTGTATTATTGTTGCTATCATTTTATTTTTCATTAACATTGCGATTACATCTATCAATATTTATCTTTATTATCAATGTGTCGTTATTATGTTTTGCTGATGTTTCATAATCTCAATATTTTATGTCCTATCTTCAACAGATCAAATTCTTTCGGTTCGTGTGAAATGATACTTCTTAATTTTATCAGAACACGTCGATTGTGTGCATGAATTGCACTAACTTTCGAGAGATTGAGCTTAATGGGCTCGGTTGAGATACCAAAGAAACTGCAATACTTTTTGCACTTACAGTTAGTATGTTCAATGCATGCAGTCATACTTCTTCCATTTCCCTCATGTTCGCATTGTCAAAAATAATTCTGCTAAAAACATCATCATTAAATGTTGGTAGATCATAGCACAGTTCCTTATGATCAACTGATATCAAGAGAGGATGCCATCCATACATGCATGAAATGAATACTATGTGAATCATTCGTATGATATATGTCGTTTAACGTATCACGTATGTTGCATTCCTATGAAGTTTCCCCTTTCCCTTCAATTTTTCATGATTCCATGAGAACAACAATGTTTTGAACTTCATCGATATTATCTCAATCTAGTCAACATAATTCTGGAAGGGTTCTTCTCGTTTAAATCACTAATGTTGTATTATTTCTGTGATAGAGCTGTATCAGGTAGTTACACACTAGAAATATTCCCAATTCAGTCATACGATACAGTTGTAATTATGTATATTATGCTATGTTTATACCGTAGATGAAATAATAAAACAATGCGAAATAATGAATGGAAAGTCACTGTACAAAAAATGCAATTAAAGAACATTTCAACTGTATCGTATGACTGAATTGGGAATATTTCTAGTGTGTAACTACCTGATACAGCTATATCGTAGAAATAATACAACATTAGTGATTCATTCAAAAAGAACCCTTGCAGAATTATGTTGACTAGATTGAGATGATATCGATGAAGTTTAAATTTTCAGACAATGAGAATAATAAAAATTAGTTATATTCACACGAACAAGAATTACATAAATGTCACATATGTAATTATGTATATAATGCGATGTTTATACCGCAGATGAAATAATAACACAATGCAAGATAATGAATGAAAAGTCATTGTACAAAAAATTCAGTGATACGATACAGTTGAAATGTTCTTTAATTGCATTTTTTGTACAGTGACATTCCATTCATTATTTCGCATTGTTTTATTATTTCATCTACGCTATAAACATAGCATAATATACATAATTACATATGTGACATTAATGTAATTCTTGTTCATGTGAATAGAACTAGTTTTAATTATTCTCATTGTCAGAAAATTTAAACTTCATTATGTTCTATTCTCTAAAATGGCAAAGAAATCTGAGGTTCAACTGCCGAGGCACTGAGGACACTTCGGAAGATATCAGTTGGGAATCGATATACTCTTATTCAAGTTCTTTCCTTCAACAAAAGACGAATTCCTTACATGAGGGTACGGTAGGCTTGAATGTCTTTAACCGAATAACATCACAAAAATTAATATATCTCCTCGCAAACTGGAAATTTTCAAGCCAGCATTCCACCGTTAGAAAGAAGAGATTCTGCTCAATCGAAGGGTGTATAAATTGTGATATGTTTCCGGGCAAAGCTGAGAAGACAGTGAGCTTGAATACATCATCAAACTCAAATATCCATTAATTAGGATCACAAAAATTCCTATATCTCCCCGAGGAGTGAGAATTTTCACGCAGGTGTTCCACCGTCGGAAAGAAGAGATTCTGCCCAATCGAACGGTGTATAAATGATGATATGTTTCCGGGCAAAGCTGAGAAGACGGTGAGCTCGAATACATCATCAAACTCAAATATCCATTAATTAGGATCACATGAAATTCCTATATCTCCTCGAGGAGTGAGAATTTTCACGCTAGGTGTTCCACCGTCGGAAAGAAGAGATTCTGCCCAATCAGAATCGCTGTACAAATGATGATATGTTTCCGGGCAAAGCTGAGAAGACGGTGAGCTCGAATACATCAAAGTCAAATTTTCATTAATTGGGATCACAAAAATCCTTATATCTCCTCAAAAAGTGGGAATTTCAAGCCGGCATTTCACCGTTAGAAAGAAGAGATTCTGCTCAATCGAACGATGTATAAATAATGATATGTTTCCGGGCAAAGCTGAGAAGACAGTGAGCTTGAATACATCATCAAACTCAAATTTTCATTAATTAGGATCACAAAAATCCCTATATCTCCTCGTAAACTGGAAATTTTCAAGCCGGCATTTCAGTGTTGGAAAGAAGAGATTCTGCTCGATCGAACGGTATATAAATGATGATATGTTTCCGGGCAAAGCTGAGAAGACGGTGAGCTCGAATACATCGAAGTCAAATTTCTATAGTTATGTACAGCCTCTATTGATCTATAGTGATCATACGGGAGTGTGAATGAGCGACTCAGCGCTAGATAAGATAGCTTTAAAAAAATAGCTAGATCTCCTCAACTAAGCAAAATCGCTCGACAAAATATATGATTTTCTTTATCCAGAGATTCAGCTTGATCGATTGGTGTGAAGAAATTGATATGTTACTGGTCAAAGCTGAGGGTACGGTAGGCTTGAATGTCTTTAACCGAATGGCATCACAAAAATTAATATATCTCCTCGAAAAGTGGGAATTTTCAAGCCGGCATTTCAGTGTTAGAAAGAAGAGATTCTGCTCAATCGAACGATGTATAAATGATGATATGTTTCCGGGCAAAGCTGAGAAGACGGTGAGCTCGAATACATCGAAGTCAAATTTCTATAGTTATGTACAGCCTCTATTGATCTATAGTGATCATACGGGAGTGTGAATGAGCGACTCAGCGCTAGATAAGATAGCTTTAAAAAAATAGCTAGATCTCCTCAACTAAGCAAAATCGCTCGACAAGATATATGATTTTCTTTATCCAGAGATTCAGCTTGATCGATTGGTGTGAAGAAATTGATATGTTACTGGTCAAAGCTGAGGGTACGGTAGGCTTGAATGTCTTTAACCGAATGGCATCACAAAAATTAATATATCTCCTCGAAAAGTGGGAATTTTCAAGCCGGCATTTCACCGTTAGAAAGAAGAGATTCTGCTCAATCGAACGATGTATAAATAATGATATGTTTCCGGGCAAAGCTGAGAAGACAGTGAGCTTGAATACATCATCAAACTCAAATTTTCATTAATTAGGATCACAAAAATCCCTATATCTCCTCGTAAACTGGAAATTTTCAAGCCGGCATTTCAGTGTTGGAAAGAAGAGATTCTGCTCAATCGAACGATATATAAATGATGATATGTTTCCGGGCAAAGCTGAGAAGACGGTGAGCTCGAATACATCGAAGTCAAATTTCTATAGTTATGTACAGCCTCTATTGATCTATAGTGATCATACGAGTGAGTAACGCGAGGACTACGCTATAAGATAGCTTTAAACATAGATCTCAACTAAGCAAAATCGCTCGACAAAGATATGCTGATTTTCTTTATCCGTGAGATTCAGCCGACTGATTGGTGGAAGAATGATATGTTACTTGGTCAAAGCTGAGGCATTGCAGGCTTTGGAATGTCTTTAACTTAATGGTATCACAAAAATTAATATATCTCCTGAAAAGGGAATTTTTGGGTTAGTTTAACAAATTGTTAGAAAGAAGAGATTCTGCTCAATCGAACGATGCATAAACAATGATATGTCGCAAGTAAAGCTGATAAAGATATGAGCTTGAATACACTAACAAACTAAATTTACTAATGAGACTCAAGAAGACTTAGATTCTCGTAAAACTGAAATTTCTTGTCGGCATTTCAATGTTGAAAAGAAGATTCTGCTCGATCGAACGGTATAAATGATGATATGTTTCGGTGAAGCTGAGAAGACGGTGGAGCTCGAATATGCATCGAAGTCAAATTTCTATAGGTTAAGTATAGCCTCTATTGATCTATAGCAGACGGCATGGGAGGTGAATGAGCGATCGCTTCAGATAAGAGAAGTAAAAATAGCCAGATCTCTCAACTAAAGCAAAATCGCTCGATACTATATATGATTTTTCTTTATCCAGAGATTCAGCTTGATCAGATTGGTGGAAGAAATTGATATGTTATTGTCGTTGAGGGTACGGTAGGCTTGAATGTCTTTTTAACCGAATGGCATCGCAAAAATTAATATATCTCCTCGAAAAGTGGGAATTTTCAAGCCGGCATTTCACCGTTAGAAAGAAGAGATTCTGCTCAATCGAACGATGTATAAATAATGATATGTTTCCGGGCAAAGCTGAGAAGACAGTGAGCTTGAATACATCATCAAACTCAAATTTTCATTAATTAGGATCACAAAAATCCCTATATCTCCTCGTAAACTGGAAATTTTCAAGCCGGCATTTCAGTGTTGGAAAGAAGAGATTCTGCTCAATCGAACGATATATAAATGATGATATGTTTCCGGGCAAAGCTGAGAAGACGGTGAGCTCGAATACATCGAAGTCAAATTTCTATAGTTATGTACAGCCTCTATTGATCTATAGTGATCATACGGGAGTGTGAATGAGCGACTCAGCGCTAGATAAGATAGCTTTAAAAAAATAGCTAGATCTCCTCAACTAAGCAAAATCGCTCGACAAGATATATGATTTTCTTTATCCAGAGATTCAGCTTGATCGATTGGTGTGAAGAAATTGATATGTTACTGGTCAAAGCTGAGGGTACGGTAGGCTTGAATGTCTTTAACCGAATGGCATCACAAAAATTAATATATCTCCTCGAAAAGTGGGAATTTTCAAGCCGGCATTTCACCGTTAGAAAGAAGAGATTCTGCTCAATCGAACGATGTATAAATAATGATATGTTTCCGGGCAAAGCTGAGAAGACAGTGAGCTTGAATACATCATCAAACTCAAATTTTCATTAATTAGGATCACAAAAATCCCTATATCTCCTCGTAAACTGGAAATTTTCAAGCCGGCATTTCAGTGTTGGAAAGAAGAGATTCTGCTCAATCGAACGGTATATAAATGATGATATGTTTCCGGGCAAAGCTGAGAAGACAGTGAGCTTGAATACATCATCAAACTCAAATTTTCATTAATTAGGATCACAAAAATCCCTATATCTCCTCGTAAACTGGAAATTTTCAAGCCGGCATTTCAGTGTTGGAAAGAAGAGATTCTGCTCAATCGAACGATATATAAATGATGATATGTTTCCGGGCAAAGCTGAGAAGACGGTGAGCTCGAATACATCGAAGTCAAATTTCTATAGTTATGTACAGCCTCTATTGATCTATAGTGATCATACGGGAGTGTGAATGAGCGACTCAGCGCTAGATAAGATAGCTTTAAAAAAATAGCTAGATCTCCTCAACTAAGCAAAATCGCTCGACAAGATATATGATTTTCTTTATCCAGAGATTCAGCTTGATCGATTGGTGTGAAGAAATTGATATGTTACTGGTCAAAGCTGAGGGTACGGTAGGCTTGAATGTCTTTAACCGAATGGCATCACAAAAATTAATATATCTCCTCGAAAAGTGGGAATTTTCAAGCCGGCATTTCACCGTTAGAAAGAAGAGATTCTGCTCAATCGAACGATGTATAAATAATGATATGTTTCCGGGCAAAGCTGAGAAGACAGTGAGCTTGAATACATCATCAAACTCAAATTTTCATTAATTAGGATCACAAAAATCCCTATATCTCCTCGTAAACTGGAAATTTTCAAGCCGGCATTTCAGTGTTGGAAAGAAGAGATTCTGCTCAATCGAACGATATATAAATGATGATATGTTTCCGGGCAAAGCTGAGAAGACGGTGAGCTCGAATACATCGAAGTCAAATTTCTATAGTTATGTACAGCCTCTATTGATCTATAGTGATCATACGGGAGTGTGAATGAGCGACTCAGCGCTAGATAAGATAGCTTTAAAAAATAGCTAGATCTCCTCAACTAAGCAAAATCGCTCGACAAGATATATGATTTTCTTTATCCAGAGATTCAGCTTGATCGATTGGTGTGAAGAAATTGATATGTTACTGGTCAAAGCTGAGGGTACGGTAGGCTTGAATGTCTTTAACCGAATGGCATCACAAAAATTAATATATCTCCTCGAAAAGTGGGAATTTTCAAGCCGGCATTTCACCGTTAGAAAGAAGAGATTCTGCTCAATCGAACGATGTATAAATAATGATATGTTTCCGGGCAAAGCTGAGAAGACAGTGAGCTTGAATACATCATCAAACTCAAATTTTCATTAATTAGGATCACAAAAATCCCTATATCTCCTCGTAAACTGGAAATTTTCAAGCCGGCATTTCAGTGTTGGAAAGAAGAGATTCTGCTCAATCGAACGATATATAAATGATGATATGTTTCCGGGCAAAGCTGAGAAGACGGTGAGCTCGAATACATCGAAGTCAAATTTCTATAGTTATGTACAGCCTCTATTGATCTATAGTGATCATACGGGAGTGTGAATGAGCGACTCAGCGCTAGATAAGATAGCTTTAAAAAATAGCTAGATCTCCTCAACTAAGCAAAATCGCTCGACAAGATATATGATTTTCTTTATCCAGAGATTCAGCTTGATCGATTGGTGTGAAGAAATTGATATGTTACTGGTCAAAGCTGAGGGTACGGTAGGCTTGAATGTCTTTAACCGAATGGCATCACAAAAATTAATATACTCTCCTTCGTAAACTGGAATTTTCAAGTTTTGGCATTTCACCGTTAGAAAGAAGATTCTGCCCAATCGAACGATGTATACAATGATATGTTTCCGGGCAAAAGTTGAGAAGATAGTGAGCTTGAATACATCATCAAACTCAAATTTTCATTAATTAGGATCACAAAAATCCCTATATCTCCTCGCAAACTGGAAATTTTCAAGCCTGCATTTCAGTGTTGGAAAGAAGAGATTCTGCTCGATCGAACGGTATATAAATGATGATATGTTTCCGGGCAAAGCTGAGAAGACGGTGAGCTCGAATACATCGAAGTCAAATTTCTATAGTTATGTACAGCCTCTATTGATCTATAGTGATCATACGGGAGTGTGAATGAGCGACTCAGCGCTAGATAAGATAGCTTTAAAAAAATAGCTAGATCTCCTCAACTAAGCAAAATCGCTCGACAAGATATATGATTTTCTTTATCCAGAGATTCAGCTTGATCGATTGGTGTGAAGAAATTGATATGTTACTGGTCAAAGCTGAGGGTACGGTAGGCTTGAATGTCTTTAACCGAATGGCATCACAAAAATTAATATATCTCCTCGAAAAGTGGGAATTTTCAAGCCGGCATTTCACCGTTAGAAAGAAGAGATTCTGCTCAATCGAACGATGTATAAATAATGATATGTTTCCGGGCAAAGCTGAGAAGACAGTGAGCTTGAATACATCATCAAACTCAAATTTTCATTAATTAGGATCACAAAAATCCCTATATCTCCTCGTAAACTGGAAATTTTCAAGCCGGCATTTCAGTGTTGGAAAGAAGAGATTCTGCTCAATCGAACGATATATAAATGATGATA
>JAPYMA010000848.1:0-16389 GCA_035041965.1 Anisakis pegreffii | reverse complement strand
GTTCCATCCGATTCGAGAAGGCACAATGGTGGTTTAGTTTGAAGCTGTAGCCCTCTTAGAATCCATGAAGCTATAGTCTCGTAAATTTTCACTTCGGAATCATAATTAAATAATACAAATATTGATGGAGACATAAGATGATAATAATTGTGTTTATTGCTTAATTGTAGGACGTCGTTTCGCAATTCTCGAGTTGAAACTTACGCTTGCCGTTATACTGCGCAAATATCGGGTCATCTCAATGGTCGCCGAAGAGGAAAATCGTCCAATAACAGAATTTAATCTTAAACCGAGTAAAGGATTTCCAATCCGTTTGGAGCGACGTTAAATGAAGACGATAAAGAATTTTGTGAACTATCGCAATAATCTAAAAATTGATAAATGAAGGAGTATGGTTAATAAAGCGATATTTTTATAAAGACCAACAGTTGAATTGCATATTATTGAAGCAGTTTCCTCACAGCTCTGACAGTTCAAGGGTGCACACGCGAAAAATTTACTTGTGTTGCATATAGAGTTCTGATTTTCTTCTGCATATCCCATTATTTAAGGCTCCCAGTTCCCCTGTGGGTGAATGTATGTGCCTGTTTGATATTTGAATGCTCCAATTGAGCCATCACCAAAAACAGAATCACCAGAAGAAATCTAATACTGAAAAGCACCTGAAAAGCTTCAATTTCATTGCGTTTTATCCATCGTTCTTGATTGTTGTTATCATTATTGTTGTATTTATTATTGTAATTAACATTGTTAGAATAGTCTTCAAAAATGGTATGTGTTTAGGTTAACTTTTTTGTGCACTTTTGTTGAAATAAAGAGTAAATAATTATGAATTGAACCGTACCAATAAATTTGGAAATGATGATCATAAAACTCGATTTTTCATCATAAAATTCATCGTTAAAAAAATTTGAATTTTCATCTCGGTTTGTTATAATCTTTGAACGATTAATCAGTCATTGGAACGACTGAAATTTAGAACCAGAATTTTGCGCACTGATTCAATGATAAGTAGTTGGCATATCAAGGAACTACGTTTTGATTTATACTTTGAACTTTTCATAATCTGTTTTACACAACCTAAAGATAGGTTCATCATGAAATTTGATTTTTTGATCCCAATGGGGCTCGCTCAATTCAAATGATTGATCACTCTAATTGCGTTTACAAGTTATGCGGACTATGACAACAAATTCTATATTCTCATTTTTTGTGCTTTTGAAATTTTTTACTTTGTTCCCAAGCTTCATGAACTCATATTTAATCAGTCTCCGTCCAGCCTTCCAATGAAATTGAATTTTGTACGTTCTTCCCGTGTACTCACTGTTAGTTGTATTTAATTGAACACCTATTTGTACTTACCGTATTCATTCAAAATTCAATGCGCCATTGATAGTCGTCGATCTATTGAAATTGAAGTTGGCTAGTAAAATTCTCGTAATGTATCAATTACGTTCATATATCGCGGTATCAACTCGAATACATTTGTGATACAAATATAAACTTAAAACTTTTTAATTGTTTCGTTTGAGGATCGAATAGGTGTGCGAAGACCGAAAAAAGCAACAAAAAACAATGTTAAGTATTATATTGTTAGCAGTGACAGCTTTCTTGAGTATTGCAATCTATTGGAAGCATTCTGTTGAATATGTGAAGAAGAAATGGCGTTTTATCAAACTGATGAACGCTCTACCCGGGCCAAGTGCGATGACAATGTTAAAGGAGTTCAGCAAGTTCAGTCTTGACCCTGAAAGTTGGTCTTCTTTCCTCCAGTATTGCATATTATCTGTGTGGATTATGTGTGTCAGCGTCAAAGAGAATTTTCTGCGTTTGTTCCTTGTCAGATATTTGTGGTTTTGCATTCATATTTATCGCGATCTGAAAGATCTAATAAGTGTGGCAATGAGAAAAGTATTGCTGAGAGCAATAGGAACAAAATTAACGATAATGATGATTATTACGATTAAATAAAACCAAAAAAACAGGAGCGTGGCTCTATGACTTCATATATTACTAGCGATTTGCATTTGCCTACATGGCCACTTGAAATACTACTTCAAAGTCGGTACTTATCAATGATAGCAAGGAAGTATGGCAGTATTGCAAAAATAGATCAGATAATCCAATTAGGACATATAAAAATATTAAACAGTCATAATATTTGTGCTAATGAGAATATTACAATAATATCCCATAAAACTGAACTCGCGATAATTTCAGAGTTCACATATCAAGCCGAAGTATTGCTTCGTAAGTATGCGTATGAGCACGATCATGGTATCACGAGCTTTTGGATTGGTACAAAACCGTTCATATTTTTGACACGAGCGAAAAGCGCTAAGGTGTGTTCTTCGCTGATTTTCAGCAGATTTGGATGGAATATTTCGCATTTTACCAGGCTAGGATGTCTTGTCAGTTCGAGTTTGAATCTCATATCGATATCTTACGGCTCTGAATGATTGTTCAGGTCGTATTGGAGAGTACGAAGCTTCTCGATAAACCCGAAGAATACGACATTTTAAAACGACTCAGTGCAGGTTCTTTGCTCACATCGTTAGTTTTTAACTACTTCACTACTTAATTAATTTCTAACTACTTCAGTACTTCATTAGTTTTTAACTACTTCATTTCACTACATGTCCCCACTATATGCCCTCAATAAATCATATCCTCACTTATGCCGTAGCAATCATCCAGTGAAGATTATCGCTATAGATTTTACTCAACCCATTTGACGACGAAGAAACTAATTGCCTAATTAAGTAACTGGCCCAATGTTCCTCTGAGGTTCGTTGTGCACTTCGCATTCATGGATAATAAAATACTAGAAAATATTTCATACAAAAGAGTAAATTTTAATCAAAGTTTTGCTCACATGAAAGCAATTGATCACTGGCGATCGCATTGATCTACGTGACAGATCATGGCAAATAAATTTCCCTTGCAGGTCAGGTAAAACGTGGTATAAATTTCGACGAATCCTAACACCAGCATTTCACTTCAATGTTCTCAATAAATATATTGAAGGATTCAATGAACAATCTAAAGTGAGTAGTATCTATCGCTTTTGCCCAAATGGGTACTACGTATTCAGAAGACAAAACGTCGCTATAACAGACTACTAGAATCAAACGTAATGTGTCCAAAAAATTGTGATTTTTGAATTTAGATTTTGATGGAGAAGTTAGAAAAGCACTGCGGTACTGGTGAAACATTTGATATACTGCCAATGCTTCGGCTGTTCGGTCTGGATGTCATTGCAGGTTTCTTTCAAGCAGAGAACCTAATTAGTTCTCGTTGCATTCTCATCAATGATATGACGAGATAATGTTATCGTATCATTATCTTATCGTTGATAAGGTAATGATACGATAAGATAATGTCATATGCTATACTGATCAGTAGCTCCATACAATCCTCAGATCAGTCATCCACAATCGTATCATTCAATATTGAATTTGATCTGTTCATCAGATGAGGTGAAAGGTGCTGAAATTATTGGAGATTAGTGAATCGGTGATACGTGACAACTGTACACTTCACAACTCCAACGATTCTCAACATAAACAGATCAAAATTTTCGTATCTTTTGCTCTCATCATAAGCAATATTAGGCATAATATCATTTCAACCTCATCTGAGAGAAGTTTTTGTGCGATTTGTTAGCAGATTAAATGAAAACACAATGCATGATATAAATTGACGATTTAAAAAATGCAAAATGATTTGGAATGGCAAAAGATAAACTGGAAAACTGTACTTAAGAGACCGCAATGGGTGTTTCTATAAACGCACAAAGCGGTCAAAACGCTGAGTATCACATAGCGCTGGCAAAACTATTCGATTTGATGTGGGCCAAAATATATTATCCATGGTTTTGGTTTGCTCCAATACGTTGGCTGTATGGTTACGATCAGAAACTCGACAAACACTGCAACGTCTGCAAGAGCGTTACTAAGAAGGTAATGTGTTCGCATCAACAGGAATATCAGCAACTCTAATGATATCATTAATATCAGCAATGATAAGAGTAAGTAGAGCGATAATAACAACGGTCATGATTAGATATTCGATGAGAAGAAGAAGGAATGGGAGGCATTCGATCATCAACCATCAATAGAAGAGTTGTCGGGAAGTGGCAAGAAACGGCTCGCCTTTCTCGAATTACTATTCAGTGTACGTGATGAGTACAATCTGAGTGATGAGGACATCAAAAGCCAAGTGGATATGTTCATGTCTACCGGTCAGTTCACCTCCTAAAACAGTTCTGATAACAAGGACAATGATATCAGCTGCCCGATGATTGCTGCCAACACTGTTGATCTGTAAACAGTATCAACCTGCAGAGGTTAACTAATTAACTTAAAGTTACGGTTCTATTGCATCGGAATGACCTCGTAATATTAACGTCAACAACGTAGAAATCAGATAATGAAATCATTTTATGAGAATCTAAACTAGTTATATAAAAAATGAATTCATTACTGAACGAATTGTTGATGAAATTAATGCACGAAGAAGGAGGTTGAAAAAGAATCACTGTCAAAACATAATTACATTTATGAATGAGTAATGCACATTAACCTGTTCAGCGAGAATGCAAGGGCGATGAATTAATGTTTTGTGGTGAAATATTAAACGAATTAATTTTTCGCAACTTCATTTTTTATGATTGATTACACAGGTAGTGATGCGCCCATTTTGCAATTGGGTTTCAATCTGTTTGCACTTGGGCTTAGACCAGAGATACAGGACAAGGTTTACGCTGAATTGAAGGAGATTTTCGGTGTGTCAATTTTTTGCTTCCAATTTATTTAAAACCAAATATCTTCCATGTTGCTAGTATTTCTGATGATAGTATGATGAATGTGAAAAAATGATCAGTTAATACCTTGTGGAAATTGTTCGGCTCGAAGTATTCCAAGCCAAAAGGAGTTTCTGAATTGAGTGCTCAAATTGAATGATGAAATTCGATGGTTTGATTGAAGGTGAAGCCGAACGGGATGTGACGATGGAGGACATGAACAACATGAAGTATTTATATCAGTGCATTTGTGAGACTCTTAGATTCTCACCGAATGTGACCTATTTTGGAAGGCAACTCACAGAAGAGATTGAAATTTGTACGACTCTTTTGATTAATGTGCTAATATACACCAATGATGTTGATAATATTGGTCAATGATAATGACGTTTTTAATAATAATATCACTATTAACGAAGATGATAATAATGATAATGTGGCTGACAATATCATGAAGTTTAGTACACTCGTAAGCTGGCAATGAGGATACCCTTCATTTATTTTTCACCGTAAACATTAAGATGTCCTTACGTGATTTCAGGTGGATATACGCTCCCAGCCGGGGTTATGTGTGTGATTACACCATTCACGGTGATGCGAGATCCTCAGGTTCAATGATATTTACTGTTCCTGATAGTGTATGCACTGACTGAACGAATATATACCAATCGAAGTTAAAATCCAAACGATTGAACGGCCAAACAGTCAAAACAAAACAATTTCAGCATTACGATAATCCAGAAGTGTACGATCCAGAACACTTCTCACCTGAAAACGTCACAAAACGAGATCCATTCGCATTCATCCCGTTCTCGGCTGGTATCAGAAACTGTATCGGTGAAGTTTCATTTCGATTTCAATCTCACATCTGAATTATTGAAAAACGCCATAATTTACTGTATCGCGTTCAGAATTTTTCATTCGTTACGTCCACTATCTGTTTTTCGAGTGCACTCCTGAACACTGAAGGTGGTGAGATAATACGATGGCTCATTTCGTGGTTTCGCTGATCTTATAATTATCCTGTCATAGTGATGTGAATCCACGAAGCTGTAGTGTCGAAAATTTCACTTCGGGATGATATTCCAATAATATAAATGTTGCTGAAGATATAAGATGATAATAATTGCATTTTTTGCTTAATTGCAGGATATCGTTTCGCAATTCTCGAGATGAAGCTTATACTTGCCGTTATACTGCGCAAATATCGGGTCATCTCAATGCTCACCGAAGAGCAAAACCGTACGATAGCAGAATTTTCCCGTAAACCAAGTAAAGGATTTCCGATCCGTTTGGAGCGACGTTAAATGATGACGAAAATAAATTTTGTGAACTATCGCAATGACCCAAAAATTGATAAATGAAGGAGTATGGTTAATAAAGCGATATTTTTATAAAGACCAACAGTTGAATTGCATATTATTGAAGCAGTTTCTTCACAGCTCTGACAGTTCAAGGGTGCACACGCGAAAAATTAATTGTGTTGCATATAGAGTTCTGATTTTTTTCTGCGTTATTTAAGGCTCCCAGTTCCGCTGTGGGTGGATGTATGTGCCTGTCTGATATTTGAATACTTCAATTGAGCCATGCAACCAGAATCACCAAAAGAAATCAAATACTGATGGTATGATCTGATGTCAATGCTGGATGATGTGTATGTTCAAAAGCCATCAGAATCTTTATGTTATCAGCAAATTCGTATTCCTTGAGAAATCACTTCATAAAGGAACACTTTTGTGTTCATGAAGTTCACTAGACGGCCCTCTCATTCTCTGTTCTCATCATTCTCGAGCTCTCTTGATCCTCTCATTCTCTGCTTCTCTCGGCTTCATCAATTACGAAACAGCGATGGAGAGAGCAATTGCATTGCTGCAAGAGCATGATTTGGGCAGGATGTGATGATATAGGAATGAATCTGGAGTGTGTTCAAAGCCCGGGGGCAGTGATACATCTTCTGATCACAGATATTGGGCTGTGTGGCAGTCTTCCGTTAAAATTGCTAGTGAATTGGCTTTGCATAAACCCTAGCAACGACACGTCAGATAGATGGCCCGACTCAACTGAACTCAGATCTTCTGTGATTATGCGCAATAATACGATTCATAAGCCTGCATTTCATACAAGTAGCAAAAGCATTGTTTCCAAAGTTGAGCTATCCTATGACGAGAAGATACAATCTTCCTGATTCACTTACGTTCTCTAAAATTCACGACGAGCTGTAATTCCTAAATCAAATACGCAAACATGCGAATTGGTATCGTTTGAAACGCAATCAATCAATCGGATTTATCACAATCTGTTGAAAAGCAAAAACGGATTAACAATGATCGAGAACTGATTTCTGATAATCTGTGCATATTAAATGGTACGATGGCAATAATATGACAATAATATTTACTATTATTTAGCAGTAATATTTTATAATATTCACGTTTATCCAATCAAAGAGAGATGCGGAAGGATTATCGTGTTCACGTATGCAACTGGTTGGCCATCATAGACATAAAACACTATCCAGAAGTGAATGCAACTTCAGTCATCCAATTGCCAGCTCACAAGATGGTCCGTGTTTCCTCGGTGATACTCGCCATTTTTCTGGTCCTCACTATTAACGTTCAACACACTTTATCGAGACATTTCATGCCATGTTGGTTTTTTGATTGAAATAATCATCGAATAGCGTATGAGAATACGAAATTATTGAGTTCCTCGGTATTATTATGTGATGCTTTTCGACTCAAAGAACGTAGAACTATTTGGGGATTTGTGATCAGATTATTCTTTATAATCACGGGCAGTAATACACTGAACAAGGTTCTGCGATAGAGATGTTGTGATTGCGTGGGGTTTTTGATGAGGTGATGATACAATATTGGAGAGTTTTGAGTATCGTGATCAATTTCCAAGTTGATTGAAGTTATAACGGGATTTGAAGTCGAAATTATTTCAGGTTTCAATGGATTGGATGACTTTTGTGAATATAAGATGTACTGTAATGTAGGAAATAACATCATTCATAGGAAAATTCCTTCGGTGCTAAATCATGGAAACAATGTTGTTAGAATTACGCAACTGAGTTATCTCTTTGCAGGGTATCCGATTGGATGGTTAAAAATGGGCTCTCATGTTTCGAGCCCATCCAAAAACGAACCTGTTCAAACTGCTGCTCCGGAGGTGACTAAAAAGCGTTGGCTTTCCGGTATACGTCTCTAAAAACGTAGCTTTGGAACGGAAGATTAATCATGGAAAGATCAACTGTATTACATGAGCATAATTTCTTTGAAATTTGCTTAGTTTCTGAAGGAAACATTGTTGATTTCACTTACAATTACAATATACCTCTTTTTTCTTACTAATCTCGGTGATTTCTTTTGGAATTGTCATCTTATTGGAATTTTCATACGAATAAATTTTTACTTCATTTTGTTTTCATTCAACGGTTGCTCACTATTACAGGCACTTCGAATTAACGTTCTTTTTTCATACGATGTAGGAATTTGCTTTCAACTTCATTGGTTGACAGGCGTCTGATTGCACTGACTGATGAATGCAGATTTGAGTTCGAATGAACTCTTTCTTATTTGAGGATTTCTTGGATCCCTTTCAGATTTGAGACTGATGTCCATCCGTTTCACTCAGCTTATCTATTAATTCGCCATATGAGTATTAAAATTTATTGCGATTCCAGTCTCAATGACATAAGTACGTTAACCAACAAACCAACACACACAGTAACAATGGAATACGTTAATTGTTATACTTGACAAGTGCAGACTTCTCAAGAAAGTATGCGTAGACGTTATTGTATTGGTGTGTGAGATATCTAATCTTGTTCCTGCCTTAATATCGAACTCAATAAACGATATTTCACTGAGGTAATCAACTCATCATCAGTGAACATCAAGATGATGTTAACACTAGTGATATTTTGATCGCTCTCACAAAATTTGCTACATAAGATGCCTTAGTGCAGTGTTGTCGCGAAATACCAAATCGCTTTGAACACACTGCGCTGAGCGCATAAATTCATCTGCACTCAAATGAGAGTGTGAAGAATTGAGTAGAATACAGATTCTTGCGAGAAATATTCATGAGAGTGAATCAGTGATGTGGCAGAAATGAATGAGAAAACATGCATGATGCAATGCATGTGTTGTGCAGTTGATAACGTCGAGAAACGAGAGTGATGAGACACTGCGAGAATCAGTCACAAAAATCACGTAGAGACTCGTCGAGAGTCAGGTGTATGATGCAACGTTTAATGTGTAAACACCTTCTGAAACGTCACTTCGAGCAGAAACCACTCTCCCGCACTCTATTCGATTCGCACACTCCTTTTCCAATTTTTACGTCTGATTACAACGATCGCTCATTCCTCTCATTCCAAACATTGTTGATTCCATTGTGTTGCTACAGTTTTCTCAATCACTTCACACGTATCACTGATTCACTCTCATTCATGATTCTCCTCGAACTTCCAACTCCAGTAATTTCTTCCGATCGCTCGTCTTCGATTACACCTTGCAATAAGTAAGTAAACCTTTCGCCACTGTGCACTCAATCAATCTACTGCATCACCATTTCGAGCTTGGAACATATCGGAATCTCTGGATCCTTTATTATCGCCGAAACTTTTCTGATTGTAAGCTCTATAAAGCTAAGACAAATGAGGTGACCCTGAGATGATCATGAGCGTTTTATAGAGGTGTTGGAATCTAAACCAATACCTCAATTTTAACAATTTGATATTTGCGGTTCAATATGCAATGCATTGTTCTAATATTTGATGTTATATTATTTGTTTATTATTATTTTGCATGAATTTATTGCACGTTTGTGATGCTGAACATTCAGTTCAATGTTACCATTTTAACGAATCACATTTGTATTTTTCAGTGAATGACTCTAAGGCAACGTTTCAATGGAACACTTCATAGATTCTCGACAGCAAATGGGATTCTTCATAAAATAATCTCATTTGCCATTGTTGATTTCTCACCATTTCAAATATTCATTCTGATCTGTCAACTGATCACTCTTTTTACCGTTACCATCCTATCACCCTTCTTAATCAGGTATTATGATCTCAATGATTAAATTTTTTCGCCCATTCTATTATTTTTCAAGTATCTTTCTAAGTTATCACCCATTTATCTTGTGAAACGTGTACGACGGTGATACTGTTAATACTGTTGTATTGAAATGATTTTCCAGTTTAAAATCGCAGATTGATTCTGACTTTCCGATGGAAATGTTCATGAATTTTCAATGGCAGTGGTGATGATGACCGTAAAATAACAATAATATTAATGTTTCAAATGAGTTATGAACACAAAACCTGAACGGTTGCTATATAAAGAGATATGGATAAATAATGATAAATGCATATGGATGATAAATACATGTTAATAAAGCTAAGCTCTAATTACAGGTACGTGTGTTTACCATCGCAGATCCAGTTGAAATCTCCGTTGGATTTCACATTCGAAACATGTCATGAGAACTTGGCTGGAGTATGTTCATATCCTACCGCTACAGTTTCATTGAATGAGGTTTGTTTTCATATTTTATTTATGGATTTTGAGAATTTAATAAATCGTCCGAATGTTGCAATCAGAACGATTTTTTGATTCATATTTATAGGTAATTAAATTGATACTATTACCACTTTGGGTGGTATAATAGTAACAGTTGTGATATAATAATGACAACGTTAACAATAATAATAGCGGTAAGATAGTAACATTAAATGATGTTATGTAACCATTGACTATATGGATAAAATGATAGTAAAATGTCTGTGTGCATCGGTTGTGTTTTAGAACAACTGGGAATTGAACGAGGATCAGTGGTACGATATTCGCATTGAAGTGATCTTATCCGACGTTATAAGCAGTCAGAATCTGGGTCAGTTTCAAGTTTTATTCGAGGCGTACGATGCTAACCGTCAAAGAATCGTTTCCTTGAGACGAACCGCAAGAGTGATAGATGCTCGAAGTTATTTGGATTCGGTGAATATCATTCGTTGCTTTATTTATCTTTGCATTTTGTCAGCACCATTTATTTTGTTCCATTCATTCAACAAATTAAAATATCAAGTGACCAAGTGAATGAATGTGTTATTTTTTAAATATAATGTTGATCTCGTGATATTATAGGATATAATCTGACAACAGTTATGTGAAGTATTATCATGCCATAAAGTTATTTTAGTATATTCATTTGTCAATAATATTATAAATGATATTCAAAATTCTAATCGTGATTGTATTATCCTGCATTCGAATTTAGGATGACTCCTAGACAGCACAACTGAAGAATTTGTGATGAAAGGTGTGATGCCTATTTAATAAGTTCTTATTTTTAGGTGAAATATCTGATGTTCTGGCCATTTTATTTTATGGGAATATGGCATAACATTGCGCGTCCAATGGTTTCAGTGGAACTCAATGATAAATTCCTGCAGTTTAGCAATAGAGCAACGGATTATGTTGCTGTACAATTGCAGAATAGACTTGCTGAGGTTCATTTTTGTATTAATGTTTATTCAGTCATTTGAAAAATTTTATGGAATTATTCATTGATTAGCCAGAGATTAACTTATTGTTCACTAATAGTGATTTTTGTTGAAGATTGACGCAGGCACTGTTGTGATTAGTGCTCATCTTGGCTTATTTCGTCGGTTCTTATTTGAATGGCCAGTTTTGTCAACA
The DNA here is from genome assembly GCA_035041965.1 of Anisakis pegreffii. Lineage (NCBI taxonomy): Eukaryota > Metazoa > Nematoda > Chromadorea > Rhabditida > Anisakidae > Anisakis > Anisakis pegreffii. Next base: position 4,872 of record JAPYMA010000848.1, on the reverse strand, counting down.
CTTTTGATTGGTTTATTGGCATATTCGTGGTGTTTTGTGTCGATTGTATTCTATTGGTTATGTCGAAGTTTGTTCGTTTATCTGAAATACAATGGGAGTAGTTCAAATAACGAACGTGATGATAACTATAACAGCAATAGAAACCAAGTGAACGTCGAACGTCGAGGCAATAATATTTCATTATCAGCATCTGAATCTCCGCCAACATGTTTATCGATGTTATCACATTTGAACACTGCATCAGATGAATTTCATGCGATGAAAACTTCGGATCCGATTCATTCAAAAGTAATGTATTTATTCAACGATTTGTTTGCTCGTTGTTTTGTTCCGTATTTGGGATTGTTCTGTGAAAAGTTGAAGAATTTATGACTGAAAATTGTTTACAAATGATTCACGTGCTGAGGAATTTGATATGTTACACATGCATTAGTATGATTTATTTGCATATGGTTTCGTTGTGAATTTTTTCGTCAGAGATAAGAGAGCAGAGGAATGAGTTGTGTTATGAAATTTGGTTATTCGATTGAATTATTGCTGCTGTTGTGCATTTTAAGAGTTGACTTACAATTAGTTTGTTTTTCTCAAATTTAGTTTTTGAAGTAACAATCAAAATATTTGAAGGATACAGATTCAAGTAACAAAAATGAACGTAAAATCTTGCACTCAATGCCGAAATCGAAACGTTTCTCAACGGATAAAAAGAATCGAGTTGGGAGTAAATATTCAATGGAACCAAAGCAGTTAGCGAATCTATTGGAGTCTTTTATCGAGAAGTCGCATTCAATTGATGTGAATGAGGATGTCATCAGGACTGTTCAGGTTTATTTTTATTTTAGGTTTATTTTTAACATCTATTATTATTTATTTGAGGTTATTGATTCACTTTGATAATTTATTCCTTTATTTCATTGCCTTTCTGAGGTTGTGATAATATCGGTCTCATTTTTAAATTTATCATATTGTTGTTATTCTTATTGTTACAGTTATTGTCGGTGTTTTATATTATTGTTATTACTATTCTGATCTCCGTTATTATTTTATTTATGAAACTTTTGTATTCATTCAATACGGAAACAGAGTGACTAATTGTTCAGTCGAAGTGAAGTTGAAAGTATTCATCAAAATTTTGGATTGACTAAAACAATAGTTTGGATTTGTTTAATGATATTGAACTTAAGTCTCTCGTCAATGGTACAATCGGCACAACGAGCGCGGCGATTCACCTCCGAAAGTTGGTGAATATCAATGATTGCCTTAATCTTTCGGCTGTTCTACAGAAGGTATTTGAATAGTTATGATTTGAATGATCGTATTTATAATGAGCAATACTATCGTAACGTTATGTTTATTATTATTATTTACAGTACAGTCATTAAAACGATTTTTGAACAGTGTTAAATAGATTTTGTTTTATAATATTATTTATTCAAATATTGTTCATAAATATTTTTCGTGTCTCGATAACGCTATTAGTAACGAATGATTAAGGTTTGAGCAATTTTAGTCGTTACCAGCGTTAATAGAAGCAATGAAAGGTTATGAGGTGAGCATCAAAGGAATAAAACTGGAAGAGGAATCGAAACCGGATGAATCTGATTCAGTGAAACAATTACTGCCTTCAACAACACCAACATCAGTGACATCGAAATTGTTTAAGAATTCCACCAAGGATTCTCCTAAATTTGAAGTGATATTGTATTTTTGATTTCATTCCATTGCAGCGTTGAACATTGCGATAGAGGAAGGAAAAGATTTGTAGTCATTCAAGAGAATCGAATGAATAGTTCATATGTGGACGTTGTGCGATTGTTTCAAAATGCAATCGTTCCATTTTGAGAATACTAATTTTGTAATGAATGGACAAAAAATGCTTTATAAAGTTCATTGGATTGTGGAGAATCGCTTAAGTTTTATGATTCTGAAATATTTTGTTACGTTATACTGAACGGAAACTTGTAATGAGCGTTCATATGAAAATGAATTCAGGTGAAAGGAGAAGTGAAAGATGTGGTGAATAATGAGAAGGGGAAATTGCCGGATACGAGTGATACGATAGCCGACAATAATAATATTGATGATATTAATGAAGAGCCGGAATGTGTGCAATTCAGTGACATTCCTGGCTGGACTGTTGAACCAGTTGAGCCACCGACAAGTCTACGTAAACGAATCGTACATAATCCAAGCAAAACAGATTCAATGTGATCTTTTTTTATTAATAGACTCATAGATTTATTTATTGACAAGTCTGATTATGTTTATATCATCTTCTGTATATGTACATTTGTAAATGATTATTTTTGTTCTGGGAAAGACCTATTCAGACGGGGAATTGAAATGCAGTTATGTTGATATGTGGATGGATATTTTGACATTAATGTAGATGTTATGGTGATATTATTTGTTTTTGTAAATGCATTGGTTTGTATATACGTATGATTTGTAAATTATTTTATTGTCATATTGAGCTGTACCTGATTAGTTTTCATGTCTAATATTATATGAATGTGTTGACTGCTGATTAATTTTCCGTTGAATTTTTTGTCCTCATATAGATTTGAAAATTTTCCAGTTGATTTTGTAATGTGCAATGTCTGTAAACTTTACAAGATTCATTATTGGTATTGTTATTGTGACATTTTTATTAGTATTGTGTGAGGAAGCAGTTGAATCGTTAGGGGATTTTCGCTCAATCAATTGCTCAGTGTACAAACTGTGACTGTAGTTTTGGCTTTATTGAGTTCTATCCACTTTTGTAGAGTTCATTCAGTTATGTGTTCACTGAAATATGCACCAATACAGATGATCTCATTAATAATAAAGCATTCCTTTTCATATCTTCACTAAATTTGATTCGATTCTATGTACCGTTCCAGATCGGTGACAACAAAATGTTTTTAAAACCAATCGCCTGTTAGTGTTGTTATTCAAGTAAGAACAGATTCAGTCAACAATGATGGTTTCTGTTTGGTTTTCAGCAATATATGATTATATGAACAGTATTCATAAGTGTTCACTTCAAGGTATACTATGAAATATCTGAATACAGTTCGATTATGCAGACGATGACATTATCTGAAGTGTCGTCACTGAAACCACAACTATGTCCAGCTTTTTGTGGACGAGTTGCGATTGAATTGGGCCCCAACAATATAACCTATTCAGATTGTCAAGTACTGTTTTATCTGATCGTTTATTCATGCCTTCATTCATTTCTCATTGATTCATCGGTTGTTTGAGTTGTTGACGAGCAAATCGCATTTATACCCAAATTCCTGATTCCATATTACTTGAACAGTCGATTGAATATGAGTGGAAATCATGATGGATCATTGAGAAAATTCAGTGCTGTCTAAAAACGTTCTCACTTATTGAGTGCTCAACAACGCTCACAATTCCGCAGAAAAGTTTCCCTCATAGAATATTTCGACACTGAATGCAATCATCAGAACTTTAGAAGGGTGATTGAGGAATCTGGTGTTCTGTATCACAGAGCGATTGATTTGTGTACAATCTGAATGCACATGCAAAATGATTTCAGGCATGTGAATGGGGTTCACGTAGTATCGATAAAACTTTTTGCAGACCATGCGAAGAGCCATTGCCTCTGTACGATTGGCTCTATTTAATATTCATCGCTATTATTCCACTTCTATTGAATTCATTCTTCATTCATTTTTATTCTTCCAAAAACAGGTATCACTTAGTTCACTTGCTGCTTCCAATAATAAGCTTATTGTCATAATTTTAATGGCAACATCAGATCCATAATAATAATACTACTTCCAATGATAGTAATAAAAGTAAATGAAGTAATGTTAATTATAATAATAATAGTAATAATGACAAAGATAATATCAGTTGTAAAACAGCAACAATTATAATTGCAATTGTAATTTTTGAGGAGTCCTTTTGAACAGTTGTTGGAATATCTTTGTTGCGTATTGGAATGTGTTTTGTCTGCATTAATAACTCTGTTAGTAATGCCACCAAGCGGTTCCCTATCGCTTTATTCGTGTACGAAATCGAGTATCCGAGAATGGTACCCACTCTTCTACAATCCAATCGTCAACCATACGCACACTCTCAAATGCAATTATGAGATCGTATTTCCTTTGTAAGCCTCTTAAAATTCGTTGTTTTGTTGCAATTGTAACAATAATAGTAATTTTGATAGCATTCGGTTTGTGTGCGAATATCTTCTGTGCGATTGAAGTATTTGTTTACGTAAATGGAATATGAAAGTTGTTGAAAGTATACGGAAAATTCAATGAACCCGAATAGAAAAGATTATGCAAACTTGCAAAGAATAATGTAAATGCTGATTTTAAGACATTTTACTTTGCCTTACTATTAGATCATTTCATTATGACTGCTGCATTGAATTTTTGTCATATTCTGATTGTTCTATGAGGATTATTTTGGAGAAAAAATGAAAATAATGATATGGAATTATTGAAGTAAGATAATTTTCAATTGAAGATATTCCTTACCATTCGTTTATTTGGCATTCTGTTTGTTGTGGTTAGTCATATTACGCTCTATTCTTTATACGATCCTGTCACGACGACGTAAGAATAATAAAAATAACAGCAATAATCATCATTCATTAACATCATTCTCATCCTATTACGCAACACTTTATGCCATACCAATACTCGCGTTAATTCATGCCATCTTCGTAAGTAATTCTTTATTTTTCTCCTATATATTTTCATTCGTAATTCATCGATCATCTCAGATGACTATTTGATTTCATCAGAAGTCACCACCATATAATCTTATTATGATTGTTTCTTTTTTTCACGAAATTTTTTAACAATGTGCGATTTCATTAGTATTTTTATGAGTACATGCGATTGTCCAAGA
>JAPYMA010000846.1:0-23182 GCA_035041965.1 Anisakis pegreffii | reverse complement strand
AGTGTGGACGAAACCACAGAAACGACCACTACGGAGCAAACAACGCCACCAACAGCAACTACTATGCCTCCATCATCCGCTTCAGGGACATTCACCACTTTCGAGGCAACAACTGCTTCTTTGTCAGGATCGACCGGTACTGACCAAACAGAACCCTCATCGTCACTGTTCTCCACTATCTCAGATACGACAACAGCATCAACAGCATCCACCAGTGTGGATGAGACCACAATAATAACCGCTACCGATGGAGCAACGTCGCCAACTGCAACTACCTTCCCGTCATCAATACCATCAGGAACATTCACGACATACGAGGCAACAACTGCTCCTTTGTCAGGATCGACCAGTACGGGGCAAACAGAATCCTCATCGCCACTGTCCTCCGCTATCGCTGATACGACAACAGTATCAACCGGTGTGGATGAGACCACAATAATAACCGCTACCGATGAAACAACGTCGCCAACTGCAACTACCCTGACGTCATCAACCGCATCAGGAACATTCACCACATTCGAGGCAACAACTGCTTCTTTGTCAGGATCCACCAGTCCGGAGCAAACAGAATCCTCATCGCCACTGCCCTCCACTATCTCAGATACGACAACAGCATCAACAGTATCCACCAGTGTGGATGAGACCATAATAATAACCGCTACCGATAAAACAACGTCGCCAACTCCAGCTACCTTGGCGTCATCAACAGCATCAAGAACATTCACATCATTCGAGGCAACAACTGCTTCTTTGTCAGGATCGACTACTGTGGAGCAAACAGAATCCTCATCGTCACTGTCCTCCACTATCACGGATACTACAACAGCACCAACAGCATCCGCCAGTGTGGACGTAACCACAGTAAGGACCGCTACGGAGCAAACAACGTCAGCAACAGCAACTACTGTACCTCCATCATCCGCTTCAGGGACATTCACCACATTGGAGGCGACAACTGCTTCTTTGTCAGTATCGACCAGTACGGAACAAACAGATCCTTCATCGTCACTGCCCTCCACTATCTCGGATACGACAACCACATCCACCAGTGTGGATGAGACCACAATAATAACCGATACCGAGGAAACAATTTCGGCAACTAGTATGCCATCATCAACACCATCAGGAACATTCACGACATTCGAGGCAACAACTGCTTCATTGTCAGTATCGACCAGTACGGGGCAGACACAATCCTCATCGCCACTGCCCTCCACTATCTCAGATACGACAACGGCATCAACAGTACCCACCAGTGTGGATGAGACCACAATAATAACCGCTACCGATGGAGCAACGTCGCCAACTGCAACTACCTTCCCGTCATCAACACCATCAGGAACATTCACGACATACGAGGCAACAACTGCTCCTTTGTCAGGATCGACCAGTACTGAGCAAACAGAACCCTCATCGTCACTGTCCTCCGCTATCGCTGATACGACAACAGCATTAACAGCATCCGCCAGTGTGGACGAAACCACAGAAACGACCACTACGGAGCAAACAACGCCACCAACAGCAACTACTATGCCTCCATCATCCGCTTCAGGGACATTCACCACTTTCGAGGCAACAACTGCTTCTTTGTCAGGATCGACCGGTACTGAGCAAACAGAACCCTCATCGCCACTGCCCTCCACTATCTCAGATACGACAACGGCATCAACAGTACCCACCAGTGTGGATGAGACCACAATAATAACCGCTACCGATGGAGCAACGTCGCCAACTGCAACTACCTTCCCGTCATCAACACCATCAGGAACATTCACGACATACGAGGCAACAACTGCTCCTTTGTCAGGATCGACCAGTACTGAGCAAACAGAACCCTCATCGTCACTGTCCTCCGCTATCGCTGATACGACAACAGCATTAACAGCATCCGCCAGTGTGGACGAAACCACAGAAACGACCACTACGGAGCAAACAACGCCACCAACAGCAACTACTATGCCTCCATCATCCGCTTCAGGGACATTCACCACTTTCGAGGCAACAACTGCTTCTTTGTCAGGATCGACCGGTACTGAGCAAATAGAACCCTCATCGTCACTGTTCTCCACTATCTCAGATACGACAACAGCATCAACAGCATCCACCAGTGTGGATGAGACCACAATAATAACCGCTACCGATGGAGCAACGTCGCCAACTGCAACTACCTTCCCGTCATCAACACCATCAGGAACATTCACGACATACGAGGCAACAACTGCTCCTTTGTCAGGATCGACCAGTACTGAGCAAACAGAACCCTCATCGTCACTGTCCTCCGCTATCGCTGATACGACAACAGCATTAACAGCATCCGCCAGTGTGGACGAAACCACAGAAACGACCACTACGGAGCAAACAACGCCACCAACAGCAACTACTATGCCTCCATCATCCGCTTCAGGGACATTCACCACTTTCGAGGCAACAACTGCTTCTTTGTCAGGATCGACCGGTACTGACCAAACAGAACCCTCATCGTCACTGTTCTCCACTATCTCAGATACGACAACAGCATCAACAGCATCCACCAGTGTGGATGAGACCACAATAATAACCGCTACCGATGGAGCAACGTCGCCAACTGCAACTACCTTCCCGTCATCAATACCATCAGGAACATTCACGACATACGAGGCAACAACTGCTCCTTTGTCAGGATCGACCAGTACGGGGCAAACAGAATCCTCATCGCCACTGTCCTCCGCTATCGCTGATACGACAACAGTATCAACCGGTGTGGATGAGACCACAATAATAACCGCTACCGATGAAACAACGTCGCCAACTGCAACTACCCTGACGTCATCAACCGCATCACGAACATTCACCACATTCGAGGCAACAACTGCTTCTTTGTCAGGATCCACCAGTCCGGAGCAAACAGAATCCTCATCGCCACTGCCCTCCACTATCTCAGATACGACAACAGCATCAACAGTATCCACCAGTGTGGATGAGACCATAATAATAACCGCTACCGATAAAACAACGTCGCCAACTCCAGCTACCTTGGCGTCATCAACAGCATCAAGAACATTCACATCATTCGAGGCAACAACTGCTTCTTTGTCAGGATCGACTACTGTGGAGCAAACAGAATCCTCATCGTCACTGTCCTCCACTATCACGGATACTACAACAGCACCAACAGCATCCGCCAGTGTGGACGTAACCACAGTAAGGACCGCTACGGAGCAAACAACGTCAGCAACAGCAACTACTGTACCTCCATCATCCGCTTCAGGGACATTCACCACATTGGAGGCGACAACTGCTTCTTTGTCAGTATCGACCAGTACGGAACAAACAGATCCTTCATCGTCACTGCCCTCCACTATCTCGGATACGACAACCACATCCACCAGTGTGGATGAGACCACAATAATAACCGATACCGAGGAAACAATTTCGGCAACTAGTATGCCATCATCAACACCATCAGGAACATTCACGACATTCGAGGCAACAACTGCTTCATTGTCAGTATCGACCAGTACGGGGCAGACAGAATCCTCATCGCCACTGCCCTCCACTATCTCAGATACGACAACGGCATCAACAGTACCCACCAGTGTGGATGAGACCACAATAATAACCGCTACCGATGGAGCAACGTCGCCAACTGCAACTACCTTCCCGTCATCAACACCATCAGGAACATTCACGACATACGAGGCAACAACTGCTCCTTTGTCAGGATCGACCAGTACTGAGCAAACAGAACCCTCATCGTCACTGTCCTCCGCTATCGCTGATACGACAACAGCATTAACAGCATCCGCCAGTGTGGACGAAACCACAGAAACGACCACTACGGAGCAAACAACGCCACCAACAGCAACTACTATGCCTCCATCATCCGCTTCAGGGACATTCACCACTTTCGAGGCAACAACTGCTTCTTTGTCAGGATCGACCGGTACTGAGCAAACAGAACCCTCATCGTCACTGTTCTCCACTATCTCAGATACGACAACAGCATCAACAGCATCCACCAGTGTGGATGAGACCACAATAATAACCGCTACCGATGGAGCAACGTCGCCAACTGCAACTACCTTCCCGTCATCAACACCATCAGGAACATTCACGACATACGAGGCAACAACTGCTCCTTTGTCAGGATCGACCAGTACTGAGCAAACAGAACCCTCATCGTCACTGTCCTCCGCTATCGCTGATACGACAACAGCATTAACAGCATCCGCCAGTGTGGACGAAACCACAGAAACGACCACTACGGAGCAAACAACGCCACCAACAGCAACTACTATGCCTCCATCATCCGCTTCAGGGACATTCACCACTTTCGAGGCAACAACTGCTTCTTTGTCAGGATCGACCGGTACTGACCAAACAGAACCCTCATCGTCACTGTTCTCCACTATCTCAGATACGACAACAGCATCAACAGCATCCACCAGTGTGGATGAGACCACAATAATAACCGCTACCGATGGAGCAACGTCGCCAACTGCAACTACCTTCCCGTCATCAATACCATCAGGAACATTCACGACATACGAGGCAACAACTGCTCCTTTGTCAGGATCGACCAGTACGGGGCAAACAGAATCCTCATCGCCACTGTCCTCCGCTATCGCTGATACGACAACAGTATCAACCGGTGTGGATGAGACCACAATAATAACCGCTACCGATGAAACAACGTCGCCAACTGCAACTACCCTGACGTCATCAACCGCATCACGAACATTCACCACATTCGAGGCAACAACTGCTTCTTTGTCAGGATCCACCAGTCCGGAGCAAACAGAATCCTCATCGCCACTGCCCTCCACTATCTCAGATACGACAACAGCATCAACAGTATCCACCAGTGTGGATGAGACCATAATAATAACCGCTACCGATAAAACAACGTCGCCAACTCCAGCTACCTTGGCGTCATCAACAGCATCAAGAACATTCACATCATTCGAGGCAACAACTGCTTCTTTGTCAGGATCGACTACTGTGGAGCAAACAGAATCCTCATCGTCACTGTCCTCCACTATCACGGATACTACAACAGCACCAACAGCATCCGCCAGTGTGGACGTAACCACAGTAAGGACCGCTACGGAGCAAACAACGTCAGCAACAGCAACTACTGTACCTCCATCATCCGCTTCAGGGACATTCACCACATTGGAGGCGACAACTGCTTCTTTGTCAGTATCGACCAGTACGGAACAAACAGATCCTTCATCGTCACTGCCCTCCACTATCTCGGATACGACAACCACATCCACCAGTGTGGATGAGACCACAATAATAACCGATACCGAGGAAACAATTTCGGCAACTAGTATGCCATCATCAACACCATCAGGAACGTTCACGACATTCGAGGCAACAACTGCTTCATTGTCAGTATCGACCAGTACGGGGCAGACAGAATCCTCATCGCCACTGCCCTCCACTATCTCAGATACGACAACGGCATCAACAGTACCCACCAGTGTGGATGAGACCACAATAATAACCGCTACCGATGAAACAACGTCGCCAACTGCAACTACCTTGCCGTCATCAACAGCATCAAGAACATTCACGACGTTCGAGGCAACAACTGCTTCTTTGTCAGGATCGACTACTGCGGAGCAAACAGAATCCTCATCGCCACTGTCCTCCACTCTCTCAGATACGACAACAGCATCAACAGTATCCACCAGTGTGGATGAGACCACACTAACGACCGCTACGGAGCCAACAACGTCACCAACAGCAACTACTATGCCTCCATCATCCGCATCAGGGACATTCTCCAAATTCGAGGCGACAACTGCTTCTTTGTCAGGATCGACTAGTGCGGAAAAAACAGATTCCTCATCGTCCTTCAAAATCTTGGATACGACAACAGTATCCACCAGTGTGGTTGATTCCACAATAATAACCGCTACCGATGAAACAATGTCGCCAACTGCAACTACCTTGCCGTCATCAACAGCATCAGGCAAATTCACGACATTCGAAGTAACAACTGCTTCTTTGTCAAAATCGACCAGTACGGAGCAAACAGATCTCTCATCGTCACTGCTCTCCTCTATCTCGGATACGACAGCAGCATCCACTAGTGTGGATGAAACCACAATAACATCCGCTACGGAGCAATCAACTTCACCTGCGGTAACTACTGTTGGTGACCCTGCAACCTTACAACCGTCGACCGTTTCTACTTCCGGAGCAGTGTGCTTCGATCGATCTAACTGTTCCGATTTTTTGGAATACTGTGGTAGTGAAGGATTGATACAGGACATGATGAGGGATTGTGCAATGTCTTGTGGGTACTGCTCTGTTCAATCATCCACTGCATTAATTTCACCGGAAACCCTGCAACCGTCGACCGTTTCTACCTCCAGAGCAGTGTGCTTCGATCGATCTAATTGTTCCGGATTTTTGGAATACTGTCATGATGGAAGCATGGTGGATTACATGATGACATATTGCTCAAAGTCATGTGGGTTCTGCTCAGTTCAATCAACCACCGCATTAACAGCACCGGAAACCCTGCAACCGTCGACCGTTTCTACCTCCAGAGCAATGTGCTTCGATCGATCTAATTGTTCCGATTTTTTGGAATACTGTGGTGTTGAAGGATTGATACAGGACATGATGAGGGATTGTGCAATGTCTTGTGGGTACTGCTCGGTTCAATCATCCACCGCATTAATTTCACCGGAAACCCTGCAACCGTCCACCATTTCTACCTCCAGAGCAGTGTGCTTCGATCGATCTGATTGTTCCGATTTTTTGGAATACTGTGGTATGGAAGGATTGATACAGGACATGATGAGGGATTGTGCAATGTCTTGTGGGTTCTGCTCAGTTCAATCAACCACCGCATTAACAGCACCGGAAACCCTGCAACCGTCGACCGTTTCTACCTCCAGAGCAATGTGCTTCGATCGATCTAATTGTTCCGATTTTTTGGAATACTGTGGTGTTGAAGGATTGATACAGGACATGATGAGGGATTGTGCAAAGTCTTGTGGGTACTGCTCGGTACAATCATCCACCGCATTAATTTCATCGGAAACCCTGCAACCGTCGACCGTTTCTACTTCCAGAGCAGTGTGCTTCGATCGATCTGATTGTTCCGATTTTTTGGAATACTGTGGTATGAAAGGATTGATACAGGACATGATGAGGGATTGTGCAAAGTCTTGTGGGTACTGCTCGGTTCAACCATCCACCGCATTAATTTCACCGGAAACCCTGCAACCGTCGACCGTTCCTACTTCCAGAGCAGTGTGCGTCGATCGATCTAATTGTTCCGGATTTTTGGAATACTGTCATGATGGAAGCATGGTGGATTACATGATGACATATTGCTCAAAGTCATGTGGGTTCTGCTCAGTTCAATCAACCACCGCATTAACAGCACCGGAAACCCTGCAACCGTCGACCGTTTCTACCTCCAGAGCAATGTGCTTCGATCGATCTAATTGTTCCGATTTTTTGGAATACTGTGGTGTTGAAGGATTGATACAGGACATGATGAGGGATTGTGCAAAGTCTTGTGGGTACTGCTCGGTACAATCATCCACCGCATTAATTTCATCGGAAACCCTGCAACCGTCGACCGTTTCTACTTCCAGAGCAGTGTGCTTCGATCGATCTGATTGTTCCGATTTTTTGGAATACTGTGGTATGAAAGGATTGATACAGGACATGATGAGGGATTGTGCAAAGTCTTGTGGGTACTGCTCGGTTCAACCATCCACCGCATTAATTTCACCGGAAACCCTGCAACCGTCGACCGTTCCTACTTCCAGAGCAGTGTGCTTCGATCGATCTAATTGCTCCGGATTTTTGGAATATTGTCATGATGGAAGCATGGTGGATTACATGATGACATATTGCTCAAAGTCATGTGGGTTCTGCTCAGTTCATTCAACCACCGCATTAACAGCACCGGAAACCTTGCATCCGTCGACCGTTTCTACCTCCAGAGCAGTGTGCTTCGATCGATCTAATTGTTCCGATTTTTTGGAATACTGTGGTGTTGAAGGATTGATACAGGACATGATGAGGGATTGTGCAAAGTCTTGTGGGTACTGCTCGGTACAATCATCCACCGCATTAATTTCATCGGAAACCCTGCAACCGTCGACCGTTTCTACTTCCAGAGCAGTGTGCTTCGATCGATCTAATTGTTCCGATTTTTTGGAATACTGTGGTACTGAAGGATTGATACAGGATATGATGAGGGATTGTGCAAAGTCTTGTGGGTACTGCCCGGTTCAATCTTCCACCGCGTCAATTTCATGGGAAACCCTGCAACCGTCAACCGTTTCTTCCTCCAGAGCAGTGTGCATCGATCGATCTAATTGTTCCGAATTTTTGGATTACTGTGATATGGAAGGATTGGTACAGGACATGATGAGGGATTGTGCAAAGTCTTGTGGATTCTGCACTTCTAAGTCGTTAACTATGTCCACCATCCACACCACAAGTTATCAAATTTGCATGGATTTTTCGGTGTGTGACGCATTCGTATATTTATGTGACGACAGGAATCTTAAGAAGCATCTCGAAGCACACTGTGCGAAAACGTGCGGTTTCTGCACTATTTAACGAATCAGATGAATTTTAAGCTGCTTTATTTTGGCCCTGGAAGAATATTTCAGGTTGTTCCACAGTTCTTGAACGATATTATGCGACATAATGTAGTGCTTATATTTAATGCAGCTGGGAGCTTCTCCTGATGTGCCACTTATTTTGAACGAACGCTAAGTACTAGCGATGTGATTAAAATTGCAGAATCGACCTTCATCGATTGGTTATGTATCGTTTTTTAATTAGTGCTTACGTATTCTTGGTATCATATACTGACGAAATAAATAATCTTACACGGATCACTCGTTTGGGATCAAGGTAGTTTGCGATGAACTGAGCCAATTTTTACACCAAGTCGGTTGTGGAAGTGACTGAATTAATCAGTTAGTATTGGAATATGTAGTTTATGGTCAACTGACAAATTCTAATTCGCTAAGGTTTGGTAAAAATCCCAAGAAAATCATCGGTGGTTCTGTGTCTTCATAAAAACTGGACATTGTGAGATGAATGTTATGAATTTATAAACTTGTTGAGTGTTGAGGCCTAGATTCTTATGCTACGGTTGAGGGAAGGAGACTTTTGACAATAATATGCCAAATGAAAATAACTTCGTGAAGTTGAAAAACCAAGTAATCGGTAAGCAGCGGCTGTATTCCAGGTTGCTAAGGACAATGACTGTTGTAGTTCGGCTAACCAATGTGCACCGATAAGAATAGCTGGACGATCTCTGGTCCAGTAGAATATAACAAGCATACTTGTCTCACTGATGGGCATATGAATGAAGTTTGAATGGAGCAGTTTACTTGCCTTTGACGAATGTTAATGTCGATGAAATAATTGCAGGGAAATATTTTTTTACGAGAATTGCTCATGCAGGAGATAGATCAATATCCACTCTGTTAACACACAAACAGTAGTCGATCAATTTCAAACGCTCTAACATCTGCCCATTTCTTCCAACAACAAGCTTGAATAATTAAACCGTTTGAAAACAGCGGTAGTAATATGTTCTAATTATCGTACTATGACAAATGATTGCTAATATAGCTAAACAGTGGTTCAATAATAATAATCACCGAATAATAAGTAAGGTTTGCGAGATATTGACCATTTTGATGATCAAGGGATCACTTTTCAGTTCATTGAATGGAGTGATTCAGCAACATATTTGTTACATCAAACTAGAAGGAATTCATAAAACAATGTATCAATGGACCTCAGATTCACAATGGTGCATGTCCATAAGATGCAATTAATATGAGTGTTCCAAAAGTAACAGACTGCCATTTTTCTTGTCGTCATCTTTGCACTAATTTGAGCTTCTTTGTTTCTCTCAAAATACGCATCTCATGAGCGGACTTAATTTAGTGCACGGTTTTGAGAGAGTAGAATTTTTGCTAGTACGGTCGACGAAGTGAATATCTTGACGCGAGATTGGCTATGCGAGTGCCTACTTATTGACATGATCGATGTTGTCCAATGAGTGTTCCAGAAGCTGGTTTGGTCCACGACTTGAACGCAATCGACACTGCCTTGTTTTTTTCACCTGTTTTCTTAATACACTGTTGATTCACAGAACAAACATGACAATTTACATTTCGGGTTTAACTCATTCTAACAAGGCATAGATTATTATCGTTGGAAGGAGTGAATTGAATATTGTGTAGTGACATCGCAGTTTCTCAGATCTGCTATACAATTATTTCGGCAACCTAAGAATTCGTGCTTTACGTCTGAATTCGCCGATTGTTCAAAGAATTGTCAAAATTCCCAATGTGACGGCATCATGAGAACGGATTTTATAATAAAATACGGATGATTGAAACGCTAATCGTTGACCTGTGTGTACAAGGATGGTCCAGATACCTAATTCCAATTTGATCGCCGCTAGTTTAAGAATAAATTTTCTTACAAGAAGAACCGAGCAAAACTGTGGTATCGTCACCAGTAAAAAATTAATCATTATTATTCATCCCTCTCAACAGCATCAAATATCAAAATCGGCTGCATAGATTGAAGCTCGATCACTGTGCGAAAGTGCAAGCTTCGCCACGTGAATCTAACTGAATTCATGACTCGGATTAATGAATAGGTTCCTGACTTGTTCATGTCACATTACAACATGGAATTGTTTTCAGAGATGTGACGTGTCCTTTGATTATTCGAACAAAGATTTTTTGAAAGTATGAACATTGTTCACGAGAAGATACGGTAGAGTTCTTATAATGCTATCTCGGCATGAAGTTATTGTGATGCAACTTGCAAACATTTCAATTTTTTTGGCGTTTATTTTGCAATGAGACTGTTTATATTATTGAAACAGAAAGCATTCATATCATACAAGCCCAGAAGGGAGGAGCTCCTCCATGTAAGATATAAGAAAGCTACATTTCACATCCGAATCGACAGTGCATGATATCTGTGTACATCTTTTACATAAAGTAGAGATTTAATAGTTGATTTCACATATCACTTTGGTTTCGCTAACGAATCGTCTCTTTCGCGCTCTGTCGCGACAATCCCCGGACGACGAAGCTGTGTTGTTTCGCGAGCACGCATTAATCATTGATTAACAAGATCAGAATACGAATGATGTATTAAAATTGTTGTCGAAGTGTTGCAAAAGAAACAATATGGACTGACGATTAGCGTGATTGAGGTGCACGGGGGCATTGTTGAAATGTCGAAGTCGGATTGATTTTAACTAATGATTGATGCAACCGGATGATATTGAGGTCCGGTACTGAAAATAAGTAACAATTTTAACTGACGATTGATGAAATCGGATGATATGTAGGTCCGGCAATGGATATGATTATTATCAGTGTTGGGCGCGCTATCGAAGACCGATAGCGCGCTATCGCTATTCCGCTATCGAAAAGACTTCCGTTAGTCCGCTACCGCTATCGCTATTACCCACCGAATCGATAGCGGAGCGCTATCGCTATCGCCTACTTTAAAAACCTCATTACACCACTAAATGATTCAAAATTTTCATTAATCAACACGCATTTTTGAATTAAATGTGAGAAACATTACGAAAGTAGATTTTCACGAGAACATAAATTTTGTTTTATGACAATAGGACATATTTAAACATTAAAAAAATTTAAAACAATAGAACACAAACAACATTAAAACAACAACAGCATCATTAAAAAAGGCCACAACAAAACATCTTAACAGCAAAAACATCATCGAAAGTTTATCAGTCACTTTCGAAAACTATGTCAGTGAACCGAATGTCATATCAATAGGTTTGGTTAACAACATATTGTGAAAAAACGACAACAACAGAAACATACAAACTATATCAGCACACCGAATATTATATCAATAAATTTGGTCAACAGCATGTTATATAAAAACAACAATAACAGACACACATAAACTATATTAGCACATCGAATATTATATCAATAAATTTTGTCAACAGCACATTATGAAGAAACAACAGGAACATAACAAAAAACCGCAACAGTATTATCATCAAAAAATGTTCTTCGTAGGGTATTGTCACAAAAAGATCCCCTTTTTCCTGAAGTATCATCACCAAAAATCCTCTCCTTCCTAAAGTGCCACTTTCGAAAACTACCTCACAATCAGTGAGTTGAATGTCATATCATTAAATTTGGTCGACAGCATGTTATAAAAAACAACAACTGAAACACAGCAGCATGAAACACAACAGTTCAACAGCGAAAACATCATCAAAACAGCGCCCAAAATGCTCATAATTTCTCGTTTCTTTTGATAAACATCAACATATTGAATAATCCATCGAAAATTCTCAACCGCTTCGCTCGCATGATATCCTTTCCTAGCGAAAACATGCGCTCCACTGGTGCCCCAGAAGGCATGCCTGTGTTATATCTGAAATTTTTAACTACTTGAAGTCATGCTAGAGGTATTAATGTCTAAAGTAGAAACAATAGGTGATGAACAAGCATTGTTAAAACAAGCATGGAAAACATTATAAAGTAGCTAAAACAAGTATGACCAACAATATGTGGACCTGATAAACAGTTTAACGACGCGCGTGTCATTCATAACAGTTGCATCCTCCAGACTGTTTTCGAGTTCTCCATCTAACCATTCTTCAACGATCTTTTTTGCTCTCTTTTTCAAGGACTTTTCGTGCGATTTGTCGACAGGCGTTGATATAACGTCGAAGAAGTCATGATTGCTTGTTGTTGTAACAGATTCTGTACTGTAAATAAACTGATAGCGGAATATAGCGGAAGTTGCTCGCTATCGAACAGCGATAGCGCCGTTCCCGCTATCGCTATTCCGCTATTCTCTCGAACTTCCGATATCGCTATTCCGCTATTCCGCTATTCGCTATTAGCGGACTAGCGGAATAGCGCGCTATTGCCCAACACTGATTATTATACATTACAATATTGATAACTTGTACAGAACAATAATTTAAAGTATATGACGATATTCATAGTAGTACATATTGAAATATCTCCATTTGAATAATTGTTCCTACGGTTATTACATTAGTTGTCAGTGGTTCAAGTATTTTTGTGACGATTCTTGTATGTTGCCGTTTTCTGCGTTATGGTAAAACTCTGCATACAACATTATAGTTCCAAACAATAAAAGTGTCATTAATGTTACGCAAAATATTGCTCCTATGTTCATATGTTCAATTGTATAGGCCATAGCGTTGGTTGTAGGTATTGTGCCTTTAATGCTCTTTCCGCAGCCTTGAATTTTAGTTCATAGGGCTCCCTCATTGTTAGGTGGTGTGCATCGACTTTTGAAAACACTGTTCATGTCGCGACTAGCGCGAAAAGCTAGCATTAATGATGATAGTACTAAAAGAGATAGTACTTGAATCAAATATGAAACATCGTTCAATGGGCCGATAGTGTACTGGTGTGCACGCTGGGCATTGAGGATCCGATCTGTTCAGAGGGCGTGAGTTCGATTCCGCGTCGGTCCAAAATCTTTGATCTCTTTGAGGTTTGATCTCAAAGAGATAAACAAACAAGAATATCTCAATTCAAGAGATATTCAAGAAAGGGCTTAGTTTCGACAGCTCATATTGTTTGCATGTGCAAATGACGTTGTCGTAGCGATGCACAACGCTGCAAAAAGGGAAATTTTTGTTGCAAAATTCCAAACATTTCTATCACGAGAATTGTATTTGATTTGAGATCGATTCTTGAGCTGAAGATGAGATTTTTGAACCGTACGCGATCGTAGCTTCGGCAAATTAATTTGATTGATTTTGAGCTCATCGTCAGTATCCGACGCTGGTTTTTACGATGATGGAAAGTCGTTCATCATTGCGACTGTAGAACTAGCAATAATAGCGTCAGACTGTACTTCATGTTGATGGTCTTGTGCGCTTGGGAGTGGCGCCTTTCCATCTAACATAGGTCTGATGTTAGATTGAACGAGGAACAAGCTACGTGTTAGACGACGTGCAGGTGATCGACCCACGAATTCGTAAAAGTAATCAGCGCCGATGATGACATCCGGATGCTGCAATACTCGATGTATGTCGCTGACAGATTTGTAATTGTGAATTAAATCATAAGCGACCCGTCTTGACAACGGTACTTGCGGTATCGTTTGCATCAGGAACGGAATTGCGTTAACTTGGATTTTCATAAGCTGGCCGTTATTGAGTGGAACACTAAGCCCCATTCGAGCGTTTTTATGTTTCTTCGTTCTTTGTTGCCCGAAGCTCGCTATGGACAGATCGCATTTATCACTTACATCGAAATGCAAGTCGCGAGCTAGTTTTTCAGTAATAAACGATCGTTGACAACCGACACCGAAGAATATTTTTACGATTATTCTTTTTTTCTGGCTTTTTCGGATTTACAATAGCGGATGATTTGCACAGGAGCAATACTGTACCTGTTGTGGAAATTTCCTGATTTGGTGCAAGCGCCTCACATGTGGTAATTTCCTCAGGAGGATATGGATTACTGATAATTGGTGACCTTATCTCATGAGCGTTGGTTTGAGCAGTGCTTGAACGCAATTCTACTTGAATTCGGTTTCCACAAAATGCGTTATTATGAGCTTGTTTGCAATGAAAGCATTTAACATTTCTGTCGCACTGTCGTGCGAAGTGTCCCTCTGTTAAACACTTGAAGCATAAGTTTCTTTCCACTGCACGTTGTTTCTTGCTTTCAACGGTATTATATGATCGACATTCATTAGACCAATGGCTGTTGTTGCAATAAAGGCACCTTCTCTTATTGCTCTTTGATGAAGAGTTAAGTGTGTTTGATTGACGAAAAATAGGAGCAGGGAACGCAGATGTGCGATTTTCTGTGTGATCATGCTCTTGTTGTTGTTGGTAGATGTCTTTATTCCGATATGAAGAAGCATACACATCACGATGTATGTTGGTTGCTTGTGCATGGATACGTTCAGTTGTTTCGTGTCTGCGCACAATGCGCTCCAATGCATTTCGAAAAGCTTTGGTATCCCAGATATCGTTACTCTTTCTCAATGAGGACATTTCCCAAAGCACTGTCTTAGTTAGGCACTTTTTCTTCGATCATTATTAGAAGCTGAGGATGATTGATTTCATCACCCATGGCGATTAACTGTCGAAAAATTCTCTCTCTATCTTCAACGAATTTTCGTAACTGAGAAGTTTTCTAACTATTGTTAAATAGTTTCGTAACTATTGTCCATGGTGAACAATTCTTGATTTGTGAATGCAGTGACTGACGGACTACATTAATATCGCCAAATCTGCGCCTTAAGACATTTAAGACTTCTTGATAATTGGAATGGATAAGCGAATATCCTGCGACTGCGTTTTTAGCCTTGCCTTTCAAGCAACTGAATAGATATGTTGATTTCTGAACATCTGACAGCGGTTGATTGTGAATGGCAGATTCAAACACAGCCCAAAATCCAAAACCAGTTTACAGTGTCACCCCAGAATCTTGGATGGTCGATACGGGGTAGATTTATCATAGACACTGATTGAGCGGGTTCATTAGTGATAAGTGCAGAAGCATTGATTGTCTGAACAAATTCGCGGAATGAGCTTAATTCGATTATGTTTTCTTTGTTTCCTCTATCACCGAAAGCAAACCATTAGTATCAATGGACATTTGATGACATATTTCCTCTTCATTCTCAGCTTCCTCATCGTCTTCATTCTCAGCGATAAGCGCTTGCCATCGAGCATTTTTCTTCTCAATGGTCTCTAGTTTGAGTTCCAATAATCGTATGCACATAGTCCAGGGGCCAAATTTTCATTACTGCAAAAGTCTGATTGTCAGAATTTCTAGAGACTAAATATCCATATACCATGCATCTATCGTGATATGTGCGTATTCTCTCCTTTGAATGTTGCGCATTCAAAAGAGAGAATACGCTCATGACATTATTCGCCACTGTACGAATTCTAACTGAATCATTTCTTTGCTTTGGGGTATGTTCCGATAGAAAGGGAAGGATTGCTGAAGGTATAGTACTCTACTGAGGGAGGAGCTGAGAAAAAGGAAGCTGAATACCACTGGATAAACTGTGTCTAAGGCTAAAGATACCAAACGTGCTGATCGAGTTTCAATCAATTTTATCACCAGCACATCCTCAGGCCAGGGCAAAAACCACCAGAAGATACTTGTGAATAGTACAAGTTTGAGCTTCCACTAAAAAAGAACGTCTGACAATGAGAAGGCACTGACATATTTTTAAGCTGCAGAACCTTAAGAAGTAGAATCGTTCACCAGAAGCTGTGAATCGAACGATTCGTTGCATGAATTTCAAGGAAGCTCGCTTTAGCTAATTTGGCTACTTTCAAGCGATAGTTGGAACTGATCCTAGTCATGGTGGCGAGAAACTGAATGGGATAATTTCGACACGTGATTTTTTCATTTGAATTTCGAATTGAATTCGATCACTTTATTGGCAAGTATTGTATAAGCGCGCAATGAACATGACAAAACTACAGCAGTGGGCTTTTGATACGATCCTATTCTCCTGAACCTAATGCCTAAATCATGCTGTTTGAGATATTCATGGGAATTCCCACGTGCCACTTTCTCAACTTTTAGGAATAACCTGGTTTCTTCTGAGCTGACATGGTCAGACAATATGAAAGTTGGAGCAGAAGATATCTCCGAGTTCATCTGATCGGAAATCAATTGAGAGTATGCAAAACCGTGTTTGGAACAGGTCATGCGAACGAAATCACTGAACAATTGAACGTTCAGTGTACTGACGTGCAGGAATTTCCTCGGACGGATTGGCAGGATCAACGGACTGAATGCAACTGTGAATGTGTATGGATAATGGCGAACATTTTCATCAATCTCGGTTTTCAAATGTCCACACAATGAATCTATCCAATTAACGAAGCTTACGTACGACAAAGATCAGAGCTGAAAGCAACCAAGGATGCGCAGCGAGAGGGAACGATTTGTGCGCTGCTGAATGTATGAAGCTCTCATATATGAAGATTGCTGCGAGAAATGTTGATGAAATCACGTGATGCATCAGTAGACAACTCACGAGAACAATACTTCATGCTTTTATGACTTTGGATACAATAGATTTACGGTACTGTATAAATGTTATGTTTTTATGTAAATGAAAAGTTGTTTGTTTTACTTATATGAGTAACAGGTGAAAAAATAAAGCGATCGACCTATGCTGGTGTTTAACCCAATGATCACATAAAGACAGAAAACATTCGTGTGCGATTGTTAATCATCGTACGGAACATCCTGTCAACTTCGCTTCGACATGTTCCTTGCATCGTTTGGAATAGTCGCAATTTTAGTTGGGCTAAATTAGATCAACAAAATTTTCAAACGTCTAGTCCATGACTATTGCTGTGAATCACAAACATGAGAAAATAAACAGGTTTCATGGAATAATGTGAAAATTTACGAAGAAAAAGTATACAATACTAAAACCGTCGGAACACAATACAACACAAGGGATCTGGACTAGACGTTTGAATTTTAATGATATAATGATTCTGGAATGGAAATAAACAGTAAATTGATGCCATAAAAAGTAACGAATTCAAACAGGCTGAAGATGAGGTCACACTTTGCATTGCTAGCATGGGCGATATAGCATATCTCCATGCATTTAAAGGCTTGCAAAGTTGCACTGCAAGATTCCCCATATTTTGTTCCCCTTTTTTGCATAACGCTTGAAAATGTTATCTGATACTGCTGAAAGTAATGTGTATATTGTATTATACCGAATATACACCTCCCGGAGACTATAACGTTCCAGTTTTTCAGGAATAAATTGGTAAAGTTCGAGGCTGAATAAACCTGCAGTGAGGCACCAGACCCACTACGCCTCTCTGTGAAATTTTGAGCACTTTTTAAAACCAGTCCAAAATTTTTACTGCAGTATCTGATATTAGTTCGGCATAGCTTGTTGATGATTTTTTTAATTTCTCCTCTGCAGGTACGACGCTTACTCAAAAAAAAACACAACAAACTCATTTTTTGGGTGGACGCATTTCTGACAATTAGATAATCATTATCATTATAATGATGATATAACAGCTTCAAAATCGCATTGAACTGTAAAAGGGAAATGTTTGGAAGTTGCATCACAACAACGTCACACCGAGGTAGCATTGTAAGAACTCTACCGTATCTTCTCATGAACAATGTTCGCACTTTCAAAAAATCTTTACCTAAAGATTATTCAACCACTAATCAAATAGAAACGATGACAACATGTTGACGCAGCTGTTCGAATAATCAAAGGACACGTCACATCTCTGAAAACAATTCCATGTTGTAATGTGACATGAACAAGTCAGGAACCTATTCATTAATCCGAGTCATGAATTCAGTTAGATTCACGTGGCGAAGCTTGCACTTTCGCACAGTGATCGAGCTTCAATCTATGCAGCCGATTTTGATTTTTGATGCTGTTGAGAGGGATGAATAATAATGATTAACTTTTTACTGGTGATAATACTACAGTTTTGCTCGTTTCTTCTTGTAAGAAAATCTATTCTTAAACTAGCAGCGATCAAATTGGAATTGGGTATCTGGACCATCCTTGTAGACACAGGTCAACGATTAGCGTTTGTATTTTATCATAAAATCCGTTCTCATGATGCCGTCATACTGGAAATTTTGACAATTCTTTGAACAATCAGCGAATTCAAACGTAAAGCACGAATTCGTAGTTTGCCGAAATAATTGTATAGCAAATCTGAGAAACTGCAATGTCACTACACAATATTCAATTCACTCCTTCCAACGATAATAACCTATCGTTGGCCTTGATACAATGAGTTAAACGCGTAATGTAAATTGTCATGTTTATTCTGTGAATCAACAGTGTATTAAGAAAACAGGTGAAAAAAACAAGGCAGTGTCGATTGCGTTCAAGTCATGTACCAAACCAGGTTCTGGAACACTCATTGGACAACATCGATCATGTCAATACGTAGCCACTCGCATAGCCAATCTCGCATCAAGATATTCATTTCGTCGACTGTACTAGCAAAAATTCTACTCCCTCAGAACCGTGCACTAAATTAAGTCCTTTCATGAGATGCGTATTTTGAGTGAAACAAAGAAGCTCAAAGTAGTGCAACGATGACGACCAGAAAAATAGCAGTTTGTTACTTTTGGAACACTCATATTGATTGCATCATATGGACATGCACCATTGTGAATCTGAGGACCATTGATATGTTGTTTTATGAATTCCTTCTGGTTTGATGTAACAAATGTGTTGCTGAATCACTCCATTCATTCATTTGACAATTGATTATGGACTTAGCTGCCGATATTATAGGTAAATAGTATTTACCCGAAACGTAAATTATTTTAACACTGTCCTGAAAGATAAATAATTTTTTGCATTTGATTCGCTTGACGGAACGAGATACTAGGTTCAACGAGGAGCCTCCAATGATATTTTTTCACTTTTACAGCGCACTTGATCAGAAGTCCTTTAGCAATGGGTCCGCCACGTCTGACTTATAGGAAATCAATCTCTTGTTTTAATTGTCTACTTTTAGCACCACCGTGCTTATTATACACTGCTGGTACTGCTATATGTTCCGCTGACGATTGTTTGCAGAACTGATTCGAGAGTTTTTCATGCTTCATGACCTTAGAATACATCAGTTAGTGAACAACAATCTTGATCAACATCTTCAGGATTTGGGATGTTTTGACAGCTGAACAGGAATGCTCGAAGAATTTGAACTGTCCTTTTCATAGAAGTTCCCTTCTGTGAATCTGGGAACAGCTCGATCATGTACTCAAGCTGCAGACATGCAATATTTCTAAATTTCAAAAAGTGCCGGGGGAGGGGTCGTCATTGAACTGGAAAGTGATCTCGTGATCGCCAAAATGCTCAATATCTTGCAAACCTTACTTATTATTCGGTGATTATTATTATTGAACCACTGCTTAGCTACATCAGCAATCATTCGTTATAGTACGTTAATTAGAGCATATTATTACCGTCCTTTTCAAACGGTTTAATTATTCAAGTTTGTTGTTGGAAGAAATGGGCAAATGTTAGAGCATTTGAAATTGATCGACTACTGTTTGTGTGTTAACAGAGTGGACATTGTGATCCATCTCCTGCATAAGCAAAAATATTTCCCTGCTATTTTTTGTTCGACATTAACACTCGTCAAAGCCAAGTAAACTGCTCCATTCAAACTTCATTCATATGCCCATCAGTGAGACAAATATGCCTGTTATATTCTACTGGACCAGAGATCATCCAGCTATTCTTATCGGTGCACATTGAGTAGCCGAACTACAACAGTCATCGTCCGTAGCAACCCGGAATACAGCCGCTGCTTACCGATCACTTGGTTTTTCAACTTCACGAAGTTATTTTCATTTGGCATATTATTGTCAAATGTCTTCTTCCCTCATCCGTAGCTTAAGAATTTATGCCTCAACACATTTAGAAATTCATAAAGTTCATCTCACAATGTCCCACTTTTTATGAAGCCGCAGCACCACCGATGATTTTCATGGGATTTTTAACAAACCTTAGCGAATTAAAATTTGTCAATTGACCATAAACTACATATTCCAATACTAACTGATTAATTCAGACACTTCCACAACCGACTTGGAGTAAAAATTGGTTCAGTTCATCGCAAACTACCTTGATCCCAAACGAGTGATCCGTATAAGATTATTTATTTCGTCAGTATATGATACCAAGAATACGTAAGCACTAATTAAAAAACGATACATAACCAAGAATACGTAAGCACTAAGCAATTTTAATCACATCGCTAGTACTGAGCGTTCGTTCAAAATAAGTGGCACATCAGGAGAACCTCCGAGCTGCATTAAATATAAGCACTACATTATGTCGCATAATCATGAGTCGCAGATTTCCTAAGCGAAGCAACACGATATCGTTCAAGAACTGTGGAACAACCTGAAATATTCTTCCAGGGCCAAAAGAAAGCAGCTTAAAATTCATCTGATTCGTTAAACAGTGCAGAAACCGCACGTTTTCGCACAGTGTGCTTCGAGATGCTTCTTAAGTTTCCTGTCGTCACATAAATATACGAATGCGTCACACACGGAATAATCCATGCAAATTTGATAACTTGTGGTGTGGATGGTGGACATAGTTAACGACTTAGAAGTGCAGAATCCACAAGACTTTGCACAATCCCTCATCATGTCCTGTACCAATCCTTCCATATCACAGTAATCCAAAAGTTCGGAACAATTAGACCGGTCGAAGCACAATGCTCTGGAGGTAGAAACGGTCGACGGTAGCAGGGTTTCCGGCAACATTAATGCGGTAGATGATTGAACCGAGCAGTACCCACAAGAACTTGCAC
Source organism: Anisakis pegreffii (assembly GCA_035041965.1). Taxonomy (NCBI): domain Eukaryota; kingdom Metazoa; phylum Nematoda; class Chromadorea; order Rhabditida; family Anisakidae; genus Anisakis; species Anisakis pegreffii. The sequence goes on along the minus strand of JAPYMA010000846.1, from coordinate 1,797 downwards.
AATCCCTCATCATGTCCTGTATCAATCCTTCAGTACCACAGTATTCCAAAAAATCGGAACAATTAGATCGGTCGGAGCACACTGCTATGGAGGCAGAAACGGTCGACGGTTGCAGGGTTTCCGATGACATTAATGCGGTGGATGATTGAACTGAGCAGTACCCACAAGACCTTGCACAATCCCTCATCATGTCATGTACCAATCCTTCCATATCACAGTAATCCAAAAATTCGGAACAATTAGATCGATCGGAGCACAATGCTCTGGAGGTAGAAACGGTCGACGGTAGCAGGGTTTCCGGCAAGATTAATGCGGTGGATGATTGAACCGAGCAGTACCCACAAGAACTTGCACAATCCCTCATCATGTCCTGTATCAATCCTTCAACACCACAGTATTCCAAAAAATCGGAACAATTAGATCGGTCGGAGCACACTGCTATGGAGGCAGAAACGGTCGACGGTTGCAGGGTTTCCAATGAAATTGATGCGGTGGATGATTGAACCGAGCAGTACCCACAAGACTTTGCACAATCCCTCATCATATCCTGTATCAATCCATCCATACCACAGAATTCCGTAAATTCGGAACAATTAGATCGATCGAAGCACACTGCTCTGGAGGTTAAAACGGTCGACGGTTGCAGTGTTCGCAGGAATTGCCCCGCACTGGTCGATCCTGACAAAGGAGCAGTTGTTACCTGCAATGTGATGAATGTTCCTGATGCTCCTGATGTTTGCATAGTGGTTCCTGTTGGCGAAGTTGTTTGTCCCGTAGCGGTTGTTATTGTGGTTTCATCCACACTGATGGATAGCGTTGATGCGCCTGTCGTTTCACCGACAGTGGATGTCATTGATGACGGGGATTCTGTTTTCCCTACAGTGGTCGATCCTGACAAACCAGCTGTTGTTGCCTTGAAAGTGGTGAATGTTCCTGATGCTGTTGATGTTGGCACAGTGCTTGCTGTTGGCGAAGTTGTTTGTTCCGTAGCGGTAGTTAATGTGCTCCCATCCACACTGATGGATACCGTTGATGCGCTTGTCGTTTCACCGACAGTGGATAGCATTGATGACGGGGATTCCGTTTGTCCTACAGTGGTTGATCCTGACAAGGTAGCAGTTGTTGCATGGAATGTCGTGAATGTTCCTGATGCTGCTGATGCTGGCATGGAGGTTCCTGTTGACGACGCTGTTTCCTCCGTAGGGGTTCCTATTGTGGATTCGTCCAAACCGATGGGTGCTGTTGATGCGGTTGCCCTATTGACGATAGAGGAGGACATTGACGATGACGATTCCATTTTCTCCGTCCCGGTCGGCTCTGACAAAGGAGCAGTTGATGCCTCGAGAGTGGTGAATGTCCCTGATGCTGCTGATGATGGCATAGTGGTTCCTGTTGGCGACGTTGTTTGCCCAGTAACGGTTGTTATTGTGGTTTCATCCACACTGATGGATGCCGTTGATGCGGCTGTCGTTTCACCGACAGTGGATGTCATTGATGACGGGGATTCTGTTTGCCCCACAGTGGTCGATCCTGACAAACCAGCTGTTGTTGCCTTGAAAGTGGTGAATGTTCCTGATGCTGTTGATGTTGGCACAGTGCTTGCTGTTCGCGAAGTTGTTTGTTCCGTAGCGGTAGTTAATGTGCTCTCATCCACACTAGTGGATGCTGCTGATGCGCTTGTCGTTATCGACCGATAGTGGATAGACATTGATGACGAGGATTCCGTTTGTCCTACACTGGTTGATCCTGACAAAGGAGCAGTTGATGCCTGGAATGTGGTGAATGTTCCGGATGCTG
>JAPYMA010000845.1:0-13810 GCA_035041965.1 Anisakis pegreffii | reverse complement strand
AATTCTACAGAAACACTTTAGAATCTAAAGAATTTTGAAGCATTACACTGTGAATATCGACACTCATGCATTGCAGGGAATTACAAGAATGTGAGAATATTTTCTATTGGAATTGATAAAGTGGGCGCTTTTGGGATCATGTATGCGCCATCGTACGATATCTCAATATTCGCTTGAATAATGTCTAGGACAAAATTTAATGGCACAGTGCAAACACCTTAACAATATATCTTGAGTGTTTAATTAAAGACCGTTTCAGACAGTATTTTAGGTTTACTTAAACGATTCATAGGCTTCAGAAGACATATAGCATGCCTTATGATTGGATGGGCTAATCATTACGTATCCACAATTTCAAGACGATGACAATGTTTTCGATTATCATGAATGATATCGCAGTTTATTCCACTTTGCAGTTCATAGATTCATATATTCGCTGTTCCTCATGCAGAATGGTTCTTTTGAGTGGTTTTGGAATCATCCTTCGCGTATAATCAATCCATCATTTTCATAAAATCAATTTCAAGCCTCAAAAACCCAGATATTTGTGTGTGCCAATGCTCAATAATGCGTTCAGTGTCCATGTTTTCATTTTCTTGCGAAAATTACGAGCAGTTCTTCATTTTTAAAGGCACCTCGTCAATAGCGATTTTAAAAGAGAACAGAAGAATAAAGAGGCGGATGCTAGATGCTTTGGCGTATTGTCCGTTACTGATCCATGACGGATGTTGAAGGATTTACAATCTTCTAGGTCGCAGTGACAACAATCTTAAAGTTCCCGAGAATATTTTTATGTTTTTGTTGGCTACTTTTGTATTCGAGTGTTTTAATGCATGCGCATTGCCCCTTCTTCAATTAGAAAGTGTTCTTTTGAGGGTGAAATGTTCCGACTAATATGCAATCGTTTCACGTTGTTTGTAGAATTCTTTTTTCAATTATTTAAAAAATGGCTTGTAAATTTAGCTTGAATCGAACTGACTGAAAACGCTCGCATTTAGAATCAGCCAAATTACTCCATTATAGATGAAGTAAGGAACGCAATAGATAAGAAGCTGAGATTATAATCACTTATTCTTCTGCTTCATCATTTACAGTTTTCATCAATGGAAAGACGATGAAAGGAAGATCGCAAAACGATACAGATTATCAACGGATAATGAAGAGTGATAAAGGATTATCGAGGAAAGTCACACAATAAATACCACAATAATGGAACAACGAGAAATTCAAATTTTACCTAATAAAAATGCGAATGAATTAAATGAATAAATAATCGAATTAATGAAGATAAAACCAGTAAACAATGTCATTGACTGAGAAAACTCACATTTTATTTTTATTGAAAACACCTCCGGTGTTGCTGTTGCTGTTCCTGCTTTTTTTCTTCGATTCCAAAAAATTTTTTTTCAACGTTGTTGATTCTGAAATTCAATAAATTATGCTAGGTGAAATTAGGGTAACAATTGAAACAACGTTAACGAAAAAAGCACGTTTATAGTAACGAAGTAGCACTGAGATGTGGTTAGCGCCTGAACGCTTAATTACTGGAATTGAACAGGCTAATATGGGTAATGAACGACACATAGCATGGCTTATTTCACGAATGAAGAATTTCAGTGAACTTGAACAGTTTTCCTGTCTTCCTACAGTGCTGAACTCAAAATTTCTTCACTACGGTGAGGAAATTTCAGGGTGAAGTGAGCATGCAAACATCCCGGAGAATATGTTCAAAGCATGGAAAAAACATTCCTATAATACACGGACAGATTGAAATTATCAAAGAATCAATGTAAAAATATCTTCATGACGGATAGTCCTATCAAAATTTCAGAACTAATTGTCATGAAGTTTCGAGAATGTTTGCTATGGTATTTTCGTGTTAGTAAGGAAAGCATCAACAGCTTAGCAAGCACGATGCCACCTCTGAGGAGTCACAACAGCAAAAAAAAACAATGTCTCGGTGTTTTGGACTCATGCATCAACATGCATTGAAATGATAAGGTTAGAATGCGAGAGTCCACTTCAGTCAATCGTTAAGAGATGCTTTACAGACTGATTACTTGAAATGGACGTCGAACGTGACTTCTATGGCTTACTGCATCTATTGTTATGACGTAATGCACGTGTGCATTGTGCACCTATTGTGTTGCATCAGTCAAGCAACATTGAATGTTAAAACATGCATGGTGCAGTTCAGCCAATGATACTGCTCACACCAAGATAGTGAATCTTTTCTGTGCTAGTTATTTGCTAGCAGTTGCACAACTGTGATGGCATCTTTCTTGATCAAATGCATGTTTCATTGAGAAAGTTTTCAGGACAGTGGTTACCGCCATTGACGTCTTTGATTATCATCAAGGAATTCCCGTCCAGGGAACTAGAAAAGTCGATTTAGGTGTTTGTTTCATTTATTTAGCAATAGTTGTATTGATACTGCAAGAATTGAAATTCTATTATGGATAATTGTTTAAGCCATATGATTATCAGCAATTTTCCGATTTCATCTGAATTGATATTGAAATTAGTACTTGAATAACGATCTGAATTGATATTGAAATTAGTACTTGAATAACGAGTACGAGAGGATGAGAGCATTTCTTGCCTTGCAAAAACTGAGAATCCCCTACGCTGGATGACAATCTTATGCCGAAGTGAATATGTGCAAAGAAATGTGCTCGAAGCATGAAGATGTACTGATTCAATAGTAATGATGATAAAACTGCAAAAAATCATTTGGAAGGATCAAGAAAATTCTCTAATCATTTTATGTGACAGTGGATAACTGTTCAGGTTACAAACTCCCATTAAAATCAACAAACAATTAATGATTATGAGTGGACCAAGGGATTTCTCATATTCTAAACTTTAAAAGTTCCATACGATGGATGAGAATGTTATCGTAAAGAGTGTGTGCTTATTCGATGCATTTTTAACATGTCGAAATCACGGATTGAAACGGTTGCGTGAGTAACGTGGTTACATCAATGCTCATAGTCATTACAATTATAAAAAAATTCGCGAAGAAATGATTTGCATTTCATTTCACTTTATTGATGAGGAATACGAAAGAATTCTGAGATATTATCTCGTAGTCATTGATGGCATCGCAGCAATATTTTTATGCAAACCATGAAAGCTGTTTTATTGCTAGAAAGATGTAAATAATAGCAATAATGAAGAAATAACGAATGAAAAACGTCGACCCTATCAGCTGAGTTTTTCTTTCACTATGACATATTGAAATGGTGCGGTTATGATGAGAGAATTCATTTGGTTACATTGATTGATGAGAGTAAAATTGATATTTCTTGCACAGAGATCGAATGTTGCAAGTGAAACAAAATGATCTATTGCGGTGACTGAATTGCAATGGTTAGTAGTGATCGAATCTCGATACGTTTATGGAGTTCATCGAACAATGTTTACGTCAAGCACGCAGACCTTCTCTGATACCATCAATCAACAGCGAATGTATGAAACTAGCAAAACATTTCTAGAGAATCAGTCAGCAATAATTAAAGTCAGCAATAATTCCATTGTGATCATATCCGACCTCACATCTCATAATAAATTATCATTTTGATTATCATACATCATACTCTTAAATTTTGAAGAGCACTTCAATGACTATCATGACATCCCATACCAACAGATGTGATATTCATGAGCCTTTGCGTTCAAGCAAATGTTACCCTCGACTTTGCCCAGTAGCACATCAATTGTTATGCACCAATCGATTTATCAAAATCTCTGGATTCAGAATATCATATACATTGTCGGGCAGTTGTCCTTACTTACGGAGATATAGCCGTTAACTTAAAGATATAACAAGACTGCATGGTTACCATCCTCAAACCTCCCGTACTCTCAGGTACGCCCAAAAACGTCTAAATTTGTGTGCGCCTTTCGATCCATCGGAATTTCTGCATTCAGAAAATCAAATATTTTGTTGAGCAATTCCGTTTTCTTGAGGAGTTATAGCTATTTTCATGAAGCTATCTCGACAACAGGCGCCAAATCACTCATTCATGTACATTCTATCAATACAGATCAACACCAATACGCTGCTACAGCTGTATAGAAATCATCATCTTCAAGGTAACCGTACTCTCAGGTTTGTCTGGTGACATGTGAAATTCTTTGCAGCATTCGATGGCTCAGAACCTCTAATTCAAGAATATCCTATATTTTGCCGAGCAATTATGAACGGATGAGGGCATATAGCTATTCTCTCATTGCTATACGGTTTGCCATATTCGAGCCTATCGTATTTTCAGCTTTGCCCACTAACAAGGGAACTTTTGTGCACCATTCGATCCATCAGAATCTCTACATTCAGAAAGATATATGTTTTGTTGAGCAATTCCGTTTTCATGAGGAGTTATAGCTATTTTCATGAAGCTATCTCAAGAGCAGGCGCAAAATCGCTCATTCAATTACATTCTATCAATATATTCTGCAAACTGTATGATATTCTGAAAGTATTGATTCTGATTAATCGAATGGTTCAAAGAAAAGTATTCTGAGAGTATGGTTACCTTGAAGATGGCAACCTCTTTATAGCTATTGTAGCGCATTGATATTGATCTGTAGGGATATAATGTATGCGAATGAGCGCTTTTGCGCTTGTTGTTGTGAGTTAGCTTTATGCAAACAGCTATATCTGTCCAAGAATGCGGAATTGCTGGACAAAATGTAAGTTTATCGGAATGTAGAGGTTCCGCTGAATCGAATGACGTACACAAAGTTATGTGTTACTGAGAAATGTTAAGATTACGGTAGGCCTGAATATGACAACAGGATTAAGAAAATAACTATATCTTAGCATGGAAGTGAATTGCTGCCTGAAATTTATGTGCAGTAGCTACGGGGGTAAGTGATTACGGTAAGTAGCCATGCCCAAAGTTAATGCCACCAGCAGGAGAGTACCTTCGGGGTTAAATGACTGCATGAAACTATCCACTACTAGCATATCCTTGCAGTAACACGTAATTCTCATCAATCTCAAATCTATTCGATTAATATTTATGAAACTACTCACTTCTAACCACGTCTGAAACCAACCAATTCATGATAATATTCGTAAGATATTCGTGATATCACGACATTTGCAAGAGTAATCGTAATTACTTATTGTCATATAGAATAGTTTTTGTTGAAATCATTTTATGGAGTGACTGGAATTAACTGGATGAGATAAGGCTTTTTCCCGTTTGAGACAGCGATTTCTCAGCGATTTGCACATTATTGTAAATTTTGACGATGTCTTCTTCGAATGGCAAGTCAGCATATAGTTCGGTGCTTAGTTCGTGGTCGTATTCATCTTTTGTCATGGTCGTATGCCACAATTTGCTTGACTCTTCGTAATACTCACAAACATTTTCTCCATTTTTATTGTGTCGCCTTCATATTTTTCGATATTTTTTTAACGTTTTCGGTCTGCTGATGCTTTCATTACTTTCGGCATTTTGAGGTATATTGCAGATGTTTTAATTTTGAATTATTTCCTGGGTTGTGTTTCAATTCATTCAAGTCATCTCATCACATTTGTTCATAGTGGTATTAAAACCTATTAAAATTGTGATGAAGGTTTCTAAGCAATTTAAGACAGTTCTTTTGTCCGAATTAGCTTGCAGATTTGCCGGTTATTTGCCGATTTGTTGTTTATCACGGAGTTTCAACATAAGGGTCCAAGGAATCACCTACATTTTGAGTCATATCAATGAGCAGTTGGTTTTAATTCTCACATCCATTTCATCTCTCATTTTATCGCTTCAAAAATGGGAACATTTTTGAAACGAAACGCATCTGCAATTTTTCTCGTTCGAGTGGTTTTTTTCTCAAACTGAACAATAAATTTGTTTTGCTGACGTTGTTTCAGATGTCAGAGCATTCTCATCTGGATAAAAACCTGTCTCATCCTTAATTTGTAATCTCGGGTTTATTATTTGGATGGCATTTGTAGACAAAGCAAGGAGTGTGTCGTTGATGTATTGATTTGTGTATTTTCCACCCAAAACACCACCATAACAAAGCACCTCAATCAGTATCACGTCTCGTCACGTCGGCGGCCACAGGCCATTCCGCAGATATGACGACTCTCGGTATAGAATTTCTTGAAAATTTTATCTAAATTCGTGGAAAGCATCTATGCAAAGGTAAATACATTTCAAATCGTAGATGATAAAGGGCATGGAGGGATCAGGACATGATCCATGTCGGCGGTTCTCAATCAGTGTACTAAAAACAATGGGCATGCATTTCACATTAACATGACGCGTTTAATGACTGCAGTTACGAAAGCAGGCATGGAATTGCGATTTTCGTAAGAGGCTATATCACCGTTTGTCAAATCTCTGTCACATGAGATCAAAAATATTCAAAAACAAGAAGTGATGGCGTACGAGGTTTAAAAAAAACTAAAAGGGGTCAAAATTAAAATCTGGTTTAAACTCAAATCTGAACCACAGGATGCCCCGAATTATTATGCGCAAAACATGCTTCTTCATTCCGTCATCCCATTATCTCAAGTAAAAGTTCATGAATGGCATTTCTTGAAACATATTGTTGTTGAAATGAATAGAATTGAATACCAGGTTCCACACATCGTCAATCAAATCAGAATTCATCATTTCCGTTTGATGTTGCATTTGCACCGGTTATCTTTCCTTTTCAAATTTGTGGTTTATGAAACGATTTTTTAATTTTATCACTGTTACTGTCAATTCATTAATATGTATTATTATTTAAAATGTGTACCGTTATTATCGCTAATGAGATGATTCTTGTCAAAATAAATCTTCAGAAATCTGAAGCGTTCTTTGCGCTACATTTTGCGTTACATCAGTCGGTATATAATCAGTGAGAGTACAAGAGAATTGCAGCTATATCATGCAATGACTTCAATTTTGCTGTTTTTCATCCTCTGTTTTTAGTAACAATGGGTTGTAGAGTATTGGGGAGAATTGTCGAAGTCAAGGACTAAAACGAGACAAAATATTTTATTGAAAGTTGAAAGCAAAAGATGTGAACGGCAATTTCGATCCTTGCGATTTTATGGCAGTTTGAACTTGAGGATATGTCTTGGTGATAATTGAAAGGCCTTATTTTGGAATCATCAGAGAAATGAGAGCGTTAAACTGTGAAGAATCAACGTTTACGAAATCTAATCAATTCATATCTACGAAAATAACCTCCTTTTAAACACGACTGAAACCAACCCATTTATTCTAGTCCTTGTAAGATTAATCGCTCATTTCTTCGCTATTTTCATGAATAATTCTCCTTTTCAGTCTGCATTGTTCTTGCGTGGTAATATTCACGAATTACCTCACTGAGTTTTTGTCTGATAGAAGGAAGGATCAGCAAAGAAGCGTTGTACAGACACTGTGCATGATTTTGGTGCAAAACCTCGCCCAAGGCCTCCGAGGAGAAGTGGAGGTTCTTCTGTCATATAATGTACACAAAAGAAAAAATTGAGCAAAAGCCAGAGACGGCAGCTTTTTCGTGTACATTACTAATTATCAAACACTGACGCTCATTCAAGCTTATTGACCTCAGTGCGAGATTCACTCCAGCATACATTAAACGTAATACTATGAACACTTTACTCGCTGTTCCTTCTGTATTCGTATACTGTGCTAAAGGACGTCTGAATAATGGTTTTACGTAAGCCCTGTTTCCTTTCAAGCGAATCCATCATCCTAATCGAGTGTCGTACCATCATGTTTTTCGAAAGCAGTCTAAATCATTGCTCCAGACTTGTAACATTACGCCCTAGGATATGTGTCACGACCCTCTCATGAAACGTTCCTGAATCTATGATTAGACAAATTTTGCTTTAGCTCTAACAATGTGTTGCATCAGCACATTTTCAAAATTGCTTCTCAAATCGATAATTCGAAAACCCCTCCAGTTTCAGATTCTCCTTCTCTAGATACGATGCAAGCAATCGTTTTAAGACCACAACCTATCCGGCTGCTGAATCCCTCCGAACTCACTGGTATAAAACTACAATAGGTGCCGTCATGACAATTCTAAAATCATCAAAACTGTAGATAACGATACCCTGTGGATTTTCGGTGTAATGTGTACTAGCACGTGGAAAAACATTTATGCAGCTGTCACGCCAAGCACCATTGGTATTTTCAAATTAATCCCAATCTCAGCGAATAAGTGAGCTTACTTCCAGGCAAGAGCATCAAACTCGAGCTTGACCCTAGCACGTAACATCGAATTGTATCTGGGGGATTTGTGCAGGGCCCTTATGCACTCTGCGATTCTACCACGCTCATGGAACGCCACCAAAACGTGCCCAGTTGTGTTCCCTCTATTATGCCTGGCGTGACAGCATCAAAAACACGACAATGACCAACGAGATAATAAATACGGTGATGACCACATCAAACAATCACATAAACAACAACACGAAGTAATCAAATAAACAACAACAAGGGCAAAGGAGATAATCAAACGAATATTCTCATTATCACGATACTCCAATGCCCATATCCAATCGCACAATCCGAAACAGCGTAACACAAGCAAGTTCTGATAGAATATTTTGAAAACGAAAACGAATCAATCATACCTATGAAAACAACCTAAACACGACTGAAACCCAGCGATTACTTACAGTATTTGCGAGAGTAATCGTTCATTTCCTTGCACTTCTCAAATCAACAAATCAGCAAACCAGATACAATGCGAGATCTTGATCCGAAACCTCGCCCACGGCGTTCGAGGGGAAACCGAGTTTTTTTCGATGACACACTGTACACAACGGAAAATTTGAGCACAAGTCATAGACGGCAGCCTTTTCTGTGCAAACCCCTAACTGTTAAACACTGATGATCATTCAGGCCTTCTGATCTCATCATGGGATTCACCCTAGCATGGATTAAACGTCACACTATAAATGCTTTATTCCATGTTGCTTCTCCATCCCTACTCTGTGCTAAACGACTTTTGAATGGTTTTTCATGAATCTTATTTCCTTTCAAGCGAATCCATCACCCTAGTCTAGTGTCATACCATCATGTTTCTCGAAACAATCTGAATCATTGCTCCAGACTTGTTTCACTATGCCCTAAGATATGTGTGACGATCTCATGAAAATTTCCTGAATCTTTGATTGGTCATTTCATTCATACTTCGCTATATCTCTAACAGCGTGTTGCAGTTGCTTCTCAAATCGATATTTCGAAAACCCCTTCAGTTCCAAGTTTTTCTTTCCCAACTACGATGAAAGAAATAAAGGTAAAATGCAGCAGTTGAATTCCTCCAAACTAACAGGCATAATACTACACTAGCTGCCGTCATGACAATGCTTAAGTCGTTAAAACCGATAGACTGTGTAATGTGTGGTAACACGTGGAAAAACATTTATGCAGCTGTCACGCCACGCACCATTGGCATTTTCAAATTTATCTCAATATCGGCAAAGCTGTGAGCTTACTTCCAGTCAAGAGCATTAAACTCTAGCCTGACCTTAACATGTGACATCGAATTATACCCAGAGGCTTCGTGCAGGGTGCCTATGCACTTTGCGATTCTACCTCGCTCATGGAATGCCACCAAACCATGCCTAGCAATGTTTCCCTCCATAATGCCTGGCATGACAGCACCAAAAACACGATAATGATCAACGAGAGGTGATGACTGCATGAAACAATCATATAAACAGCAACGCGAAGTAAATACATAAGCAACAACAGCAGCAACAGGATAATCAAACAAATAATCACACTAGCAAGAGATTTGAATGCCCATATCCATACGCACAACCCGAAACAGCATAACAGGAACAAATTTGGACAGAATATCATGGAAACGAAATCAAATCAAGTCAGCTGCAATCATTTCGGTTCAACTCAAAAGTTATTTCAAGTCAAGCTAATACTAAGTGAAGCTTGACTCAGGTCTTGGCTTCTCTGTAAGGTATAAGAGCAATCCGGGGAAGGCTACCTGGCTTTCAGCTACTTATGTTATCAACTGAGTGCTCGAATGATAAAGTTTGAGAAAACCTTATGATGTTACCCCGAAAACGCTCCTTCAAAAACACCAACTATCTTTATAACTTACACATCAACTTAATCCAACCCTGAGAAGACACTGTGCTAGCAGCCGAGAGAAAATTCTAACATCTATGCTCAGATCAAACCACAGTCATCCAATTCAATCCTAGCCCGTGATCCAAGCTCTCGAAACTGGTCAGTTATTATTAACAGAAGCGATGACTTATCAAATATACCTTATTAGCACTTATGACAAACAATAACTGAACTGGCAAGAGACATAAGGATATCATCATAGGATTGTATGAATGCCATCATGACACTAGCTAATAGATAAGCTTCGGCGAGTAACCACAAACACCTGAGACTTCGAGTCACCAGTCAGCGACTCGACTCTACAGGTGAGTGGTCCAGGCGAACTTTCCAGACCTACCGCTAACTTCATTAGGCTATTCATACCCTACTTAGTGAAGCTCAATTTTTAGGGAATATTTTCTTCATTTGATATGCCAGTACAGCCATTATCAACACCTGATGAAAGCTCTCCCAGACTCTAACTCATAAGTTATTTTCAATACGATAACTTTAGATCATTCGAGTGGATTGTATGAGGTTATCGAGTATCTTAGTAGCACAAGTGATGAATGATAACTACACTGGCAAGGGACATAAGGATATCATCATAGACTTGTATGAATGCCATAATGACACTAGCTAATAGATAAGCTTCGGCGAGTAACCACAAACATCTGAGAGATTTCTCCTCATAACGCATTTAGTAACATTGGAACTAGTTCCAGCTGTTATTAAACAGCACTATGAGAAAGACGTTCTTCGAGTCACCAGTAAGCGACTCGTCTCTACAGATGAGTGGTCCAGGCGAACTTTCCAGACCTACCGCTAACTTCATAAGGCGATTCATACCCTACGTTAGTGAAACTCAATTTTTAGGGAACATTTTCTTCTTTTGATATGCCAGTACAGCTATCAACAACATCTGAAGTTACCTCTCCTGCAAACTAACTAATACGTTATTTTTAATGCGATAACTATAGACTAAGATTCTCGGAAGTGATCAACTAGTGATCAACTATTAAAGATAAACTTCGAAAGTTGCTGTTTATTGATAATCTTTCTCCAAATGAAGAGGTTATAATGCTTCTTATCCCATTCGAATGGATTGTTTGAAGTTATCGAGTATCTTAGTAGCACTTGTGATGAATGTTAACTACACTGGCAAGGGACATAAGGATATCATCAGAGAATTGTATGAATGCCATCATGACACTAGCTAATAGATAAGCTTCGGCGAGTAACCACAAACACCTGAGAGATTTCCCCTTGTAATGAATTTAGCAACATTTAAACGGAGTGAAATGATTTCATGTATGCAGCCAATGGTCAACCCGATAACAATTCTCCCCTGTTAAGGGAAAGTGCGCACGGTGGGTCCGGGAACCCCCGTTATCTGAGCAAATGACCGAAGACACTACTCAGGACAACTTACGCGCATTCCCTATCCCCGGTCAAATCGGCGCCTTTCCCGGGCCGGGAACGCCCGTCACATGTTCCGAAGAATGAATGCTAGCGATACTCGGGTAAATATCGCTAGCATATTTTGAGTTGTTTCTCCCCGATTCGCCGAGACTGCCGGTAGGCGGGGAACGCCTCTCGCATTTGCGTAAACCTAGCCCCTCTTGTTGGCAGCTCGATGGGTTGGGATCACCCACGCAACCAAAATTTGCATTTTCAATATGACCATTGGCTACACCCAATCTATCATTGCAACACAACCTAACTGTCACTAAGTAACACTACGAGGGAGGTCTTCGAGTCACCCATACAGCAACTCGACTCTACAGGACGAGTGGTCCAGGCGAACTTTCCAGACCTACCGCTAACTTCATAAGGCGATTCATACCCTACGTTAGTGAAACTCAATTTTTAGGGAATATTTGATATGCCAGTATAGCCATTATCAACACCTCAGTTAGCTCTCCCATAAACTAACTAATACGTTATTTTCAATACGATAACATTAGACTACTCGAGTGGATTGGATGAGGTTATCGAGTATCTTAATAGCACTAGTGATGAATGATAACTACACTGGCAAGGGACATAAGGATATCAGCATAGAATTGTATGAATGCCATTATGACACTAGCTAATAGATAAGCTTCGGCGAGTAACCACAAACACCTGAGAGATTTCTCCTCATAAAGCATTTAATAACATTGGAACTATATTCCAGCTGTTATTAAACAGCACTATGAGAAAGACGTTCTTCGAGTCACCAGTCAGCGACTCGTCTCTACAGGATGAGTGGTCCAGGCGAACTTTCCAGACCTACCGCTAACTTCATAAGGCGATTCATACCCTACGTTAGTGAAGCTCATTTTTAGAGGGATAGTTTTCTTGTCATAATATGCCAGTGCAGCTATTATCAACACCAGTCAGAGCTCCTCCCGCAACTAACTAAGTATTCTCTCATAAGATGCCTCTATCTCTAAGAAGCGATGAGTTCCGAGAGCTTGTTTCTCAGCCTTGGTTTTACTAGGTTACTGCGTCCGGTTGAACATATAGCTAAACACTCCTATGAATCGCATGAATTAACATTTCATTAAATCAAGTCAAAGCCTAGTCAATTCATGTCTGCGTCAATTGGAACCTACATAAGAAGCCATCTTTAAGTCGAGGCCAGTCCGTCTCAAACTTTTAATGCTAAGTCAGATGTCAAGCTACTCTCAAACTAAGTCAAATCAATTCTGTGCCAAGCTAAGTCAACTATCAGCAAATGTGCTAGTCACGTACCTATGATAGAGTCCAACACGTAATAATAGAGTCCACATATTGGAGGGATGACGGGGTTCACGAAATGAAAAAAAATTTTCAATTAGGTGGGATGGGCCAGTCCAAGTCCCTACCTCTGGCTCCAGAGTTAAGCGGGTCATCACGTGCCGCATCCCTCCTTCGCCCTACCACATCCCATACAAAAAAGTTCACAATGCTGACAACAATGATTAATATGCAAAAGGAATAAATAAATACATTTGTGGTATAAATAAAATTATAATAAATTATAAGTATACATTATGGTATGCATACAATATGACTCATTATAATTAGTAAAAAAATTATATAAAAAACTCCACCCCAAAAGACAGCAAATATTTGTGGACCCCTCGTAAATTGGTTGATAACGCTAGACTATCGCCCGCTAAACTTCTCAGCCCATGATAATACAGTGGCATTTACAATAATAACAATACAACAATAGCGCAAGCAATATTAATAACTGAATTAAAAATCACTAAAAAATCCCCCAGTTAAAAGTGCAATGCATCATTAATATCTTCAGAAATATATTTCAATTAACAATGATAACAATGTACAATACATCATAATATCAACGCCACTGTATTATCACCTAATTTCACCATGTCGGTTTCAAGTAAAGTATCATTTACAAACACTTAACTACATATACAAATATTCACAATATTACTCAAACATTCTCTAAAATACAATTACAATTACATTACAATACAAACAATTGCAATTACAATTCACAATATTCACAAATGAATTAATGCATAAAGGAATAAAGCATGCAAAAAAGTGGTCACTGACCACGACTCAATTTTATTCTTGTTCCCTAGGTTCTAAGAGAAGTGAAAATAAATTGTCCAAAATGGGGAGTTGTTCAACTCCGGATTATTTATTCATGTTCTGATAAAAAGAAAATACAGTTCTGTGTCCTAACCCAGCGCCTCCACGCGCTATCGTGTCGT
>JAPYMA010000843.1:0-18260 GCA_035041965.1 Anisakis pegreffii | reverse complement strand
AATATAATAAATAATAAATATTTATCACACCTGTATTAATAAACGCCACAGGCATGGCCACAATTCCGCCGCCAACGAGATCAGCCACAAGGAATAGTGACGTTGTGGGCCAGCTCAATCCACGGGGTAATTGCGCTGTCGAAAGACGTTTTTTGAGAGGTTCGAGTAGTGCGAATAGACTCTGAAATTCTCTTATTTTTTGTTGTTATATTTTAATAAATATAATAATAATAATATTAATAATAAATAATAAACAAACTCACGGATCGTTTGGAATCGGCGGATTTCCGTTGGCTGTCATCGATCTTGTCAGGGAGGATGGCCGCATCAAAACTGACATGGCTGGTGGCTAGCGATACTCTGGATTTGTCACTGAGAATTGCGGATTTGGGTAGATCATCGATTGTTGATTCTTCCGTTACTTCCGATGTGTTCTCCTCACTCTCTTCGTCCACACTCCCCTTCTCGATACTTGACTCATCAGCCATCTCGATCGACACTATCATATATATTATTTTTACTATTTTTATTATTATTATTATTATTGTTTTTATTATTATCATTGTTATTACTATTGTTATAATTGTTCTCGACACTCTTATAAATTTTACTATTTTTTCAATATTATTCCGGACACCATTCACTATGGCGACACTGGAGTCATCAGTCATCTTGACAGTATGATATATATTATTATTATTATGGATGCTATTCTATATGTTATCATTATTCTCAACACTGGAGTTGTCCATCATGTCAACACTATGATATATTATTATTATTATTATTGTCATTATTATTGATATTGTTATCATGATTATTATTATTATTATTGTTATTGTTATTATTATTTATATTATTATCACTCCTTATCACCGTTGCCATCCCCAATACAGTATTTTCTGTTACTGTAGAGTACCTAATATCAATTTACAATGTACAGAAAACAAATGAAGAGTAATCATAAATAGGATGTAACGATTCCCTTCATGCTCATGTTCATGGAAAGCTCACGCGAATCAGGCAGGTCTCTAACTCAATTGGGCTACACGAGTATTACTAATAGAATATTACGAGTATTCTTAATTATAATTATTATTCTTAATTAATTATAATTATTATTCTCAATTATAATTATTATTCTTAATTAATTATAATTATTCTTAAAGTGGTCTTTAGAATTGAATTCAAATAATAAGAAATATAAATCTAAATACCGAATATACTAAATCTAAATCTAAAAACTAAATGTATATTGAATACTAAATACTAAATGAGTATATTGAATAAATTTTAAGCGTGTAAATACAATTCCATACGAAATATGACGGCAGTAAATCTAAATCAAAGTACGTATACAATTAAAATGTAAGTACAATTATAATGCCAATGTACTTATAATGCCAAACGATTAAATGATTAGCCAAAAAGAAAATAAAGCGATGCGAAATCCAAATAAGCAATTCGAATCAAATGATTTTTATTAGTGTTTTATTGCCTTTATAGTGCTGTTGTTCATTTGCAAGTTCATCATATCAAACAAAGACTAAAATTCTCCTTAAAAAATTTTTTTGAAAGTTAAACTTCAAACAAACAATTTAAACTTTTTCAAGACAGTGTAATCTGCTGTAATGTCAGATGAGAATTGCATTGTTTCTACTTACTGATAAGATTAGTGATAAGATCACTGATAATGATAAGATCACTGATAGTGTTCTACGTACTTTACTCATGTCATCTGATCAGGACTGATCAAGAGCAAAATTTGATCTCTGGATGCTTGAAAGATCAATAAAATAAAACTGACGAGGCACCTGGCTGAATGTATTCAACTGGTATTTGTTGGAATCAGGTTTGTGAGGAGCTTAATTTAGGTTTAATTGCGGGTTTGGGTTTGCTGGGGATGTCCTCGATCTCCTAGGATGGGTTTGAACCGCAGTGATTAAAGATACAGAGTTTGAACGACTTTTTGCTTTTTGAAGCTAGGCGTACAGTTTTTTTCGTGACCGGTTAATCTGTCTAAAGACATTTAGTCTAACGGACAGTTTGCCTGAAGACACATTGCTTAACGGACAGTTTGCCTAACGGACAGTTTGCCTAACGGACAATTTACCGAACGGACAGTTTGCCTAACGGACAATTTGCCGAACGGACAATTTGCCGAACGGACAGTTTGCCTAACGGACAATTTGCCGAACGGACAGTTTGCCTAACGGACAATTTGCCGAACGGACAATTTGCCGAACGGACAGTTTGCCTAACGGACGATTTACCGAACGGACAGTTTGCCTAACGGACAATTTGCCGAACGGACAGTTTGCCTAAGGGACAGTTTGCCTAACTTATGGTTTTTTAATGGATATTTCGCCTAATAGGCAAAATGTTCCTTAGGCAAATTGTCCGCTAGGCAAATTGTCCGTTAGGCAATGTGTCTTTAGGCAAACTGCCGTTAGACTAAATTTCTTTAGACAGATTGACCGGGTACCGTTTTTTGAATCTGTTCTATCCTGTTGCATTCCAGTTTTTTCAGCTATTCTGTTCCATTTTGCTTTCCTGTACTCCGTCGCACCGTTCCAATTCTGTTCCCTTATATGCTATTCCATTCGGCCTTTTCACAATTGTTCTGTTCTCTATTCTGTCCCCTTCCTTCCTTGCAACCGTTCCGTCGTTCCATTTCTGTTCCTATTCCCACAATTCAGTCGCAAAATTGCGAAGTTGTTCCATCACTTATATCACAATGCATGCTCGCAATGGACAGTCTGGAACAGGGATAGAATAGCTCATAGTAGGAACAATCAAAGCACCAGCTTCAAGCGGAACCCGCTGCGCTTAGGCTTAGGCTTAGGCTCAGAAACAGCTTTATAGCCGCAGATTTGACCATATTCTGAAAGCATTGTGGGCTGTTTCGCCACACTTTTGGCGATGTCTCCGCTCCACATTAGTGGCAAATTGTCCAAATTCTGTTCCATTCCACCCACCGTTCAATTGTTTTCTTCTGTCCTTTTTTCTGGAACTATTCTATTCTGTTCCTTGGAACAGAATTGAACAGGGACAGGAATAGGATTGGAATGGAAATGCGATGGAACGGAAATAGAGCAGTGGGAATGGAGTACAGGAATAGAACATCAAATTGATACAAAGCGATTGTATTTGGGGGAGCAAATGCAATTTTGTAGTGTATTAAAATAAAAGACATTCCAAATTTTATTACACTCTGATCAATTGCACTGATGACTAAAAATAGTAAAGACTCAATAGAGAATTTTTATGTTTTGAAAAAAAATTGTTCTTATCTTTATTTCACAGCAAAAATTCCAAATATGTTTAATGCGTTTTGCATTATTAGCAATAAAATACTAATCATCATATTAATTGCAGCCATATTATTATTATTGCTGCTGTTGCTAAGCGATAATACTGGGGAATATTATAGAGATTATAATAATTGTTATCATTATAATGAAAGAACTAATAATAATGGTAATGTCCATAACAATAGTAATAATAACAATAATAATAACAATAATAATAATGATATTAATAATAATAATAATGCCAATAATATAATAATAATCACAATAAAATAATAACAATGTAATAATAATAATAACAATAATAATAACAAAAGCAATAATAATTATTATAATTATAAAAACAATGATAATAATAATAGTGATAGTATTAATAAGCAATCAGTGAAGTATTAACAATAAAACGATAACAGTAATAATAGTAACAATAATAATAGTAACAACAATAACAATAACAATAACAATAACAATAATAATAATAATAATAATAATAATATACAATTATTATAGCTGTAATAATAATTATCTTTAAAAGAACAATAACAGTAACGATGATACTAATACTAATAATCAGCAACCATAATGTTTCAAACATCAAACATTAATATTAACTCCCTTCTGTTGTGTTCAACTGCAAATAATTCAGAAACCAGTAGTCTTTTTATTGTCACCATTCCGTATCGCTTAACGTCTCTTATCATTGATAAATTATTTAATTATTTATTATTATACATATTTATTACTAGTTATCACTAATAATCGAACTTTTTCAGCTGAACTTCTATCGAAAACGTCACTAACGACAACGTAATGATCTCTAATGCGTTGATGCGTTGGGAATTTTATGATCGATCGCTCTTTAGAATATTTTTAGTCGAATATTTTTTGTTTCATTCACAAGCAGATTTTTCACATTATGTGTATGTAACTAAGAAGTAACAATTTCAACAAATAATACTTTATTAGTGCGCTGAACATTGAAAAATTTCGTACAACATTAAATGCAAACGCAAAAAATCTTACAAATATGTATATTTGGATTTATTTTTAATATTATTTGGAAACAATTGGTCCCTATGGCAGAGGGTGTACCCGGAGACAATGAATGTAATTTTGACACTGAATTGGATTTGAGAGATCGGAGATTTCTGCAAAAATTTTCATCTCATTGTCGGCAAAACTGCTGGGAATTTTCCCACTTTTGACCTTCGGAATCATTTGATTTGAATTTTTTTTTTTTTGAAAATTTGGGACTATTTTTGATTTAGGTCAGGTTCGGGCAGATTTAAATTTTAGCATGATTTACAGTCAAAAGAATGTCGAATCGTCAAATGTCGAGGACAAAGCATCCAATCCAATCGCTACTGCCTACAGCCACATTCCCGAACAATGATATCTTTCAAGATCTTCTCCCGGTAGATTCCAAATCCAGTCGTATAAGTGATCTGAAATAACTTAGTCCGGATATCCTAAATCTTGCTCTTTCAGGCTAAGGCTTCATCAAGAGCTGCACACTTTCTGTACGTTATCCTATGGAGTTTTTCAGGATCTGTCGCAATTTCCAGCAATATCTAGCAATGTTCCAAACTACTTTTGCTAAAAATGTTTAAGATTTTTTCAAAATTTCTTAATAAATTCAAATCAATTTTTGAAATTTTTCAAAAAACCGTTTCATTTTCCTGCGAATTTGAATATATTTTTAAAAATCGCCAGAAAATTTGAAAGTAATTTCCGGAACCTTCAACGAATGATATGCGGTCGGAGTGCAACAAGGTGGACTGCCACTCAGTCGACTCGAATCGGAGCCTAGCCGTGCCAGATTGGCCATTATATCACGAGCGCTGTCAAACTGGTGTTCCACTTGACAATGGCCGGAACAATAGTTTATATTGTAACTGAAAAATGCAATTTTCATGACTTTAGTGATAACTGATCTCAAACGATCAACCATTTCACAAACTTCATTCTAACTCCATTCACTCTGTTCAGATTTTGATTCTCCAGAAACTGGAATCTAACGACAATCAGGTTGGAGTTCTCAAATCTAATTGAGGATTCAAGATTTATCGTCAACTCTAGGATGAACTGATTCCCTACGTCCTAATTCACAACCGTTCCATTTGTCGCGACGGAGCGCCAAAGAGACGATTCGTAAGGGACACCAAAGTGATATGTGAAATCAACCTTTAAATCTGTACTTGAGCTGTATATGTATAAGATGTACACGGATATCATGCACTATCGATTCGGATGATGAAACTTAACTTTCGTATATCTCATTTGGATGATCTCCTCCCTTTTGTGTTTGTATCTTATGAATGCTTTGTGTTTCGATGTATAATACAGTGTTAATATACAAAAATAAACGCCGAAATCATTGCCCGTTCGTATAAGCTTCATTTCGGTTCATCATCAAGGGTGCTTGCAGTCTTGCAGATCACCACTATCCTATACGAGTTTGCTCTAGAGATCGCAATTACTAGTTAGTTTACAACGTGTGAAGTATTTCTCACAAGGATCACAAAAAATACAATGCTGCAAGTTTTAGTATCGCTCACAAACGTTTCGTTTGAATTGCCAATCAATGTGAATGAAGACACGTACCCTTCAGGCTTAATAATCCACTTATTCCATGAATTATCACTGAAATTGAAATAGAACGATCGCAGACAGCATCCCCCATGATCGCATTCCTCACCCGTACTGCGTCGCTTCCGAATGCGCTCGTCGATCTCCAACTGTAGCGATACCACTGGACTGAGGCTTTGCAAGCATTCGTGTGAGCATGATATCTATTGAATGAGATGATTTGATTTCAACGAAATTTGGAATTGAAATTTGCATTTTATGAAAAATTATCACGACAAATCAGAAAGAATCCAGAGAGCTAACAGCTGAGAATGAATGCGGAAAATTTTCAGAAAAAAATTTCGGCCATTCCAGAAATCTTAGTAAAAAATCCAAAGATTCTAGCAAAAATCCCAGACAAATCTCAGATAATCTGGTAGAAATTCTCGGAAATCCCACAAATTCTGGGGAAGATCCCGGAAAGCTCGAAGAAAGCTCCCCAAAAAACCATATAGAATGAGGAGAAACACTCACCCTCATCAACGGTAAAGCATGTACGAGAACGTTGTGTGAGTATTCTTTCAGGAAATCATTCAACCTCATCACAGCGTTTAATCGCAATCTGCCTAAAGATTTCCATTTGCCACCCACAAATATCTCGATTTTTGCGTCCTCATTCCGTACGAAACGTCCAATGTGAAGGCTTGTTTCGATGATTTTCGTTGTCGACGCATCAAAACTATTCTGTGTATCGTAACGATAACAACGCCAATTCGATGTTGAACAGTAGATGTCTAAAAATGTTTTTTGTCTTCCTGATGCTATAGGGGTTAGCTCATTCAAGTCTACCGTACCCTCAGTTTTGACCAGTAACATATCAATTTCTTCGCGCCACTCGATCGAGCAGAATCTCTGCATTCAGGAAAATATATGTTTTGTCGGGCGATTTTGCTTAGTTAAGGAGATATAGCTATTTTATTAAAGCTATCTGAACTGGCGCTGAGGTGCTCATTGATATGCATTTGATCGCTATAGATCAATAGATATTTTACACTAGTATAAAAATACAGGTTATAACGCTAGATCATTCGCTCTCGAGCAAAATGTTTACCCGACGAGCTGGGAAATTGAATCCGGCCAAGTATCAAATTCAGCTCGGTGCTTTACCTGTGGGCTACAGTGAGGAAAATGATTTCCTTTTTTTTAAGTTCATGGGTAAGGGTCAAGTGAGAGTAAGGGGGTGCGTACCTTCCTTTCCGACGATATAGAATTGACTTCGCTCGGTCGATTTCTCTTCACCTGGACCTTCCACCTCTGAGCTGATAAGCCCGTCAACGTGAGCCCCACGGCGGGGTTTTGCCAGTGATTCAATTTCAGCCACATATTTGGCAATCTCTTCCTCACCAGGCGATATGACTGGAGGCTGCAATACAGACAGGTTCCAATGTTGCTAAATGCATTATAAGGAGAAATCTCTTAGGTGTTTGTGGTTACTCGCCGAAGCTTATCTATTAGCTAGTGTCATGATGGCATTCATAGAAGTTTTTTTAAAACTCACAAACGATAGCAACAAAGGCATTGGCGCAAATTTTGACTGTAAAGTGATCTCGATTAGCGATCATATTTCTATGATTCTATACCTGTCACAAATTGTTCTGTTCTGTTTCACCTCCCAGCTAGAAATACCTCATTCTATTCGAGTAGAACAGAACAGCTGAATTGGTACAGGAGCTTTGCGGGCTGCACATTGAATATTTCTAGATTTTCAGCTTGTTGTTGAGTTTAGAAAGCTTTAGAAAGTCTCGAAGCATTTGCCTGAGCTTTAGGCGATTAAGCATCGATTAAGATCGATTAAGCTGAGTTCAGGTGAGTATGAATTGAACTCTGGCCTTCTAGCAGGCGATTCCTCAAAGATGGCAGCAGTTATGTGTTTAGCTGCCTATTGACCACTCACCAACAACCTATTATTCACGTTTCAAAAACCAATCGATGCTATCATTTTGTACTATGATTTGATTGATTCAACAATGGACTATGATCGTGGATCTCACGGAACAAAACTTTAAAAATGTTTGGAAATTCCACAGAACAAAGTTTCCAATTTTTTATCTCAATTATTCATCGACTAGAAATTCCACCTTTTTTTCCCGAGAAAATTCCATTTTTTTGAAAAATCCACTGGAAACGGAATGCTTGCCTATAGGATAATGATGAATGGAAGTGAAAAATCACTACAGACTGTGCAAAATCAGCCTACAGCAACGGTAAACTGAAATAATATTTTGCCTCAACATTGGTTTCGACCTTCGAATATTGGAACTCAAGCTGAGGCTATGGCTAATGCCTCTGACACATTCGAGATGATAGGATGAATCTCCCATACTCTACATTGTCGCATCCACTTTCAGTGTTTCAATCTCTCAGGTAACCATTTCATTTCTGTCAAAATTTCTGGGACAGCCTAATTTTGATGGAAAAAGCCCAAGTTCCACTCAATGTGATTACTTGCAAAGAAAAATTCTCAAAGAAATTTCAAAATTTGCACCGGAAATTCCAAAATGCCAAGCATTCTAAATGATATCAAACTAAGTTCACGTTATCAATCAGAATGAAATCTAATAAATTTCAAATGAACCTCTTTCAAATCGAGTAGATCTAAAATTCGACGCCTTTCACGTCTCAGATGTTCCTCTCGAAATGAGTTTCGCTCGACCAAATGGTCCGGAACGTCCCGAACATTTTCCCGAATCTGTCGGAAGGTTGACGATCGTGTTTCAATACTATGTACTCCATTTGCTAGTGATTTGTCTCTGCAGCCTGCTGTCACTAATATTGTGTTGTTGAGTAGAGCAATGGTGAATAGACACCGTAACAATAGGAATATTGCAGATTCAACTGGATTTACACTCTTACTTTTGCTAGTTCCATGTGGCTTGCTACGATTATTATCATTTTTATAGTTATTATTAAAATTATTATTGTTATGGCACATATTATTCGAGTCGGCGGAGTATGCAAAGTTAAGCAATATGTCTGCAGAGATTGAATACACTGAGTACATCGGTTCGGAAGAGTTTATTGGATTTCAGTTCAATCAAAAATAATTGATAGTATGATTACAGGAAATGATCACAGATATTTTAATTATTCTGCGAACTCACAATAAATAATAATTGATATTATCGACTATGATCACAGTTCAAGGTATTGATCACAGATCATAATAATAGCAATAAATTGATTATTAGAAATTGGTGTCAAATGTAAATTCCTTCATTCATTTATATGTAAATCAGGGCAGACAGTACTCCGAAATGAGAAACTGAATTTTGCAAAAGTAGAAGTGAACATTCAATGATACTGATGCAATGATGACCAGATTGAGTTTTCGAGATCTGATTATCGAGATTAGATAGCAGCGTTTAAACAAAACGGTCTGACCAAATAGTATTATGGGTTTGCTAGCAGCAGTCGTTGTTGGTAGTCGAGGAAACGGAAGATGCGATTCCAGGTTTCAGATTGAATTCAAGTGGTCGTTCGAAATATGATTCAGGTTGAATTCAGGTTGATCAAAATATGAGGCAAGTTGAATTCAGGTCTTGCAAATTATGATTCAGGCTTTAAGGGGGTATACTACCAGAGTGAACAATGGTGATCGAGTCGGACGACCCGTATGCGTCGTTGCGGGATCGTGGCTCGATGTTAAAATGATATCTGCTTGGAAGATATTGAAAAACCAATGGAAACAAAAATATTTTCATATTTCTTTTTTTTTCACTGCATCGACACAGCAATTGATTTTTTTGGAGAAATGGCAAATGGCAGAAACACGCGGAAACACTTTGGGAATGCAGAAAAATGTGAAATGAGCAGCGAAAACCATAAAATTTCTGCGTTGCATCTCGTTGAATGCATGTGACGATCATGAAGCAGACTAAGACTGACTGTTTTGTGAAATGGCTCTGCTGAAGGAATTTCAAACAAAAAATCAACTAAGCAACAAAAATCGTAATCACGCAGACTGTGAAAATTTCCGATTCGATGAAGACGTCCAATCGAGATCAATTTGATCAAACCGCACATCAAACTGTAGTTGCTGGCAACAATTGGCTACAAAAATACCGTACAGTCGGCATGGCACTGTCTGAGCAGACTGCAATTTTTTGCAGAGGAATACAATAGTAACTGTACAATCGGCATGGGACTGTCTGAGCATGGTTTTTTTTTTGCTGATAAATTACACATACTGGACTGCAGAGTTGTCGTGTCATGTTAAATATTCAAAAATCACAAAAAAAATGCATACAAATATCCGATTGAATGTGTAAATTTACATGGCAACTGAATCAATTTTATTCAGCACCCGCAATCCTGATTGCCATATGCGCATTCCATTCGCATATAACACTAGCATAATCGCCTGATCACAAATAAATCTAATATTGATAAGAAAATCTTCATGATATCGGTAACTTTTATCACAAGAGCACGTCCAGTTCTAGAACTGTGAAAACTTCCGCCAGTTATGAGCTTGCATAGTTTCGGAATTTGCACTCATTTGAGCCAATCGCAAGACTTCCCGTGAAAAATACCCACTCTAATGGATAAATTTGGTCTCAATTAAGAGCCTAAGCACTCGCCTAGGTTTGGCCTTAAGTCTTTTTTATCCACCTCTCCTCGGAGAGGAGTGTAGAGGCTAGGAACACCTAAATTCAACGCTGATCAAAACGGCCGATAGGCCTAAATTGCTGCCGTTCCGGTGTTCTGATGAATGTCCGTTCCGTTCTGAGCCACATCGTTTGTGAGTGTTTTATCTTTATGAATAAATAAAAAAAACTGTGAATGTGAATCGACTGCCAGACTGTTATATTTACATTATTGAATATGAATGAAACAATACAATAGACCAGAAATATTTCATATGGGAACACAACGATGCTATCATTTTTTCATCATCATAAACCATAAATTCTCTATGAAATTATTCGATTTTTTCGGCTGAACAATGAAAAATCACTTCATTTTTCATCGTTTTCTCAGCGAATTTCATTGAATTATTTTGAAATTATGACGGATTTTTCTCAACTCGCTGTTGATTCTTTTGGTATCGTTGAGAAGACGAGACAAGCAGACGACTACCAGAATTATAAGAATAAAGGCATAAGAAAGATAGAAACTATGGAATAGATTCGTTTCTTGAGGGATCACAACAAATTTTTATGATTTGTTTATCCAGACCAAGTGGCAGGAATTTTGTGGTAGCAAAATTTTAGGATAATTTTTTAGCTGTTTACTTGCTTATGCGGGAAGATTTCTTTTCTCTTTTCGTAATTTTTTCAAAATTTTCAAAATGAACTCATTTTAAATCCTCCAACACTTCAATATTATTGTTATTATCATTATTATTAATATTATTCGGGATATATATCCTTCTCCATTCCCATATTAACCGTTCGCCTCAATTTTCCGTTCCAGGCACACTAGAATAGGCCGTAAGATGAACCAGCAACTCACATAAAATGAACTGTGATTCCAAATCGATTGAGTTTTCGAGTTGATTGATCAGTCGGTGAGTTGATCAATGATCACTAAATCAACTGATCAATGATTGATTAATAATTAGAGATGGTGTAGGATATGGTCGGCAAGAGGTAAGCTTTTCACTGGAGACCCGTCGATAGCCCGAGACTTCGGGAAGTGGCTTTCTCCAGCTGAACAACCGAGCCTCCTCAGCTTCTCTAAACTTAAAATGTGGTACTTCGCTAACGATCCCCTCTTTGTTATCAAAACCATTTGGAGCTGAGTATTTTTCAATGAATAATTTAAAAATTAAAAAATAATAACTTAAAATAACTTCAAATTAAGACTTTTATTGAATAATATAATAATAATAAAGAATAATGTCTCATCAATGAGACGTTTTAAAAAAGTGTTCAAATGTGATGATTTCAAGAGATTTGCTTTGAGTTATACAGTTGTTAGTTGTTTCATTATATTTTATCATCATTATTATTATTACTTTACTATCATTATTATTAATATTATATGGGATATATATCGGATTTTGGGATATAAAAAGATTTATGATATCCGATGGGACCAATCGATCGCTGCGTGGATGGATGAGTGGATGGATTCAGGCCGCTCCGACTGTCTGTTGCTTCATTGCCATACGTACCGCTTTACTGGCTGGGCGATAGACCTGAAATTACAAACAGTTCAGAAAATAATTTTAAAAAATCCAAACCAATCCTAAATAACCAATCCTAAATCCCCACTCGATTCAATTTCCTTCTCTTGTGCGCCACCTTGCCCGTCCTCGAAACTGACAAAACATCCTAAAACGCCCAGCAAAATCCTATGAACTGTCCTGGAACCATCCTTGGAGCTTTCGGAGCCAGTATTAGCTCCAGCCGGAGCATCATGACCGTCAGAGCTCCTGCTGGAGTACATCAGAGGTTTAGCCTCGGCTCCGTCGGCAGTCTAAGCCTAAGCCTCTACGTTAGCCCGAGCCCGAGCCCCAATTTCAACTGTAGCTTCAGCTTCAACAAGCCTATCGCGACTAGCGCGAAAAGCCAGCCAGCATACAAAGAAGATAGTACTTAAATCAAATAGAAATGATTGAGCCAAGGGCCGATAGTGTAGTGGTGTTTAGATGCTGGGCTTTGGGGATGCGATTGATCTGTTCAGAGGGCGTGAGTTCGATTTGATTGATCTGTTCAGAGGGCGTGAGTTCGATTTGATTGATCTGTTCAGAGGGCGTGAGTTCGATTTGATTGATCTGTTCAGAGGGCTGGTGAGTTCGATTTGATTGATCTGTTCAGAGGGCGTGAGTTCGATTTGATTGATCTGTTCAGAGGGCGTGAGTTCGATTTGATTGATCTGTTCAGAGGGCGTGAGTTCGATTTGATTGATCTGTTCAGAGGGCGTGAGTTCGATTCGATTTAGAACGTATCGGTCGGTGTAAAATCTTTGACAAAGTTAGATCTCATTCAAGAGATCGCAATCAAGAGGGCTTAGTTTCTAGTAAGCCCACCTGGAATGAGCAATTCATATCTTCGGTAATCGACATCGTTCCGCCGGCATTGTCGAATTGGCCACAATAGTGTGGCGCCGAAAAGACGGTCACCAGTCGGCGATTCGCAAAGAACTCGTAGCCATCCTGTACCACTTGATGTGCACGACAGATCAAATCCAGATCCAACTTCTGACAAATATCCACCACAACGTCTTGACCGAACGTATACGATGCACCACGTGTGTTCGCCTGCCAGCCTTTCACCCACTGGTCGGGATCAGCCCAGAGCAAATCCAACTCCATCGACGGATTCGGCGGATCATACGGACGAGGCAGATTGCGCAATTGTTCTAACGATTGCAGATGTGGTGAAAGGCCACCGTGCATGCACAGAATACGTGCACCAATATAGCCACACAGTGGCATACAATTGAAAGTATCCTAAAATTTGATTTTGAAAATTTTCCAACTGGTTTTTTACTGATTCTATCTGCCTACCCTCCACATCCCCAAATCAATTTCCTTGGCTCTAAATTAGTCCAGAGCAAGCAGAGACCTGAAATTAAAAAAATGACCTGAAATTGCTTCCAAAGACGGATCGAATGATAACGGCGATTGCATTCTTCATAGAATCCATACACACGATTTATAGCGCTCGTCTCATGATTTCCTTCAAAGTACAAAAATGTTTGTTTCTTAAATTCCCGGATCTCTTCATGTTTAAAAATCCCTCAAAAATAACCTCAAATGTCGTTCCCCCCCCCCGTTCCCGAAAAAATTCAAAAATTTGAAAAAAATTTCCTCGAAAGTACCACATCAGATCATAGATCAAGTTCTGATCCGATCTGAATCTCGTTCTGATCAATTGAAATTGATTTATTAGTAGATCAAGGATCAGATCACAGATGATCGCCCGACCTCTTAACATGAAGAAATTTTCGGGATATTTGATTTTGTAGCAAAATTGCAAGGAGATTGTCTCGATATTCTGTTTGCCTCTGTCAACGAAATCGCCCAGAAACAAGTAGTTGGATTCCGGTGGGAAGCCGTTCTTGTCATAAATCCGCAACAAATCCGAGTATTGCCCGTGAATATCGCCGCAAACCACCAGCGGTGGCTCCACCTCGATTAGACTTGATTGACTCAAAAACACTTGTTTGGTCAAAACACACAACTGATGCAACTCCTCTTCGGCAACCTGAAATTAATTTCAGGTTTTCAGGTTTTGCCTCCTCTTTCGAGCTCTGTGATTTCCGGGAAATCGGCCTGGATCCAGGATCAGTGATGCCAGGATTACCTGTGTAGTTAAACGCCCTCCAGCCATACCCACATTTAAAAGGCGGCTAATCATATTATCGACATCGAACGCTGCCATTTTTCTGGTGAGATCTGTGCTTCTTGTGCAACTCAATGAAATTCGTTGTTGTTGCTGCTGTGGTTATTATGCGACCGATTGGCTGAGCTCCTGTTCAAATCACGTTTTTAATGTTGTTGATCTCCTGAAAAATTTTTCACATTTCGTGTCTTTTATGAGCAAAACTTTTTGGGATTATTATTATTACTCGGGAGTTGCTTTATTGTTACTTGGACATCGAGTGGTTGTTTTGTTGATCGCTTTGGGCGATCAGCGGAATGTTTATTTTGCTAGAGTTATGATTATTTATTGAATTGGTGGTATTTGACTGCGTTTAATTATGCAAAGCGTTCACGGCAACTAATTAATTACTCGGTTGTGTTCGCTTGGCCTGCTCGCCTAGCAGCCAGCGGGGTGACGGCGTAAATTGAGGCTAAAACAATGTGCGGCACGGAAACGTTGCGAGCATTGCGGCCAGCAACGTTACAAACGTTTGGTAGCCTGGCCAACCCAGGTAATCCAGCTAATTAATGGATTTGCAGTCAGTCCGGTTTACCGTCTCCATCTTACCGAATATGCTTATCTGAGCAGAGCTGGAATCACCTTCTGGCTCGACGACACTGATCAAACAATGATCCTCGATTGAATCCCGGTCTTTTTATACCCCGTAATCTAAGCAAATTCTCTGATCTCCTAGGTCAACGATGCAGAATTGCTCCTATTAAATAATTTTGTTAATATGATAATTTCAGTTAGCTGAATCGCATGTAAAAATTAAAATTTCAAATATAAATTATCAATTGAAAGGTACCTATGAAAAATAAAATTTTAAGTTTAGTCAAAATTAAGTCCCAAACTCAGCAACTAAACTTGTGATCATATAGCAAGCTCCGATCAGATCAGTCTGAACACAATCTCCTTTATTTAATTATTTATTTATTTATTTATTTATTTAATCAGCAAATCAAACAACTCATTACGAGTCAATGCCTCTCTGTTATCACCAATATCACTAATATCACATTCTTCCTTCGTTGGCATTCTTCTTTCCGCGCAGCTAACGATAACAGCGTTTGGAATCATCTGTCTTCATGAAATCCGAACTTGGATTATTGATCTGGCAAGCACACAGGTTTTGGGCTACACTCCCATATTGCCCAATGCTTTCTAGGGAGAGGGACTCAGAAGGAGCCCGAAAATACATTCCGATTGATCGATTGAACACTTGTCCAACGATCGTTCAGAGTAGTTGTTTGGAACAGCCATCAGTAGTGAATCAGTAATCTTTCGTTATCAGTAATAAACGATTAATGTAACCGAGTAGATCCATAACAATCGTTGAACAATAACAATAATAACAAGAATATCCTTTATGTTGAACAATAATACCCCCCCCCACCTGAATGAAATTGCCTAGAGTCTCGTGCCCCCATTGTTTTATCACCCCGAGTTGTTTACTTATGTAGTCCCCCTGTGTCATGTTCCATGTGCTTGTCATTCAGTGGTATTCATCAACTCATGCAAAGTAAATTCAATTAAGACGAGCTATTGTTATGTTAATATGAGTCAATTAATCGAATAAACACGTTAACGTTGGCCATTGTATTGGCTGTGTGAAACGCAGTTGGAGATTACTTTACAAAATGCTATTCTTCCTAATGAATGATCACATTGTGCACTCTATTTTGCCCATAAACTCATGTTGATCTTGTTAGCAATCAGCGGAATGTTTATTGTATTAGAGTTATGATTATTTATTGAATTATTACTTGACTGCGTTTAATTATGCAAAATATTCACGGCAACTAATTAATTAGTCGGTTGTGTTCGGTTGGCCTGCTCGCCTAGCCAGCCAGCGGGGTTTAGGCGTGAATTGAGGCTAAAACAATGCGCATGGAAACGTGAGCATTGCTCATTCATTTATTGT
Organism: Anisakis pegreffii; assembly: GCA_035041965.1. Taxonomy (NCBI): domain Eukaryota; kingdom Metazoa; phylum Nematoda; class Chromadorea; order Rhabditida; family Anisakidae; genus Anisakis; species Anisakis pegreffii. Next base: position 2,082 of record JAPYMA010000843.1, on the reverse strand, counting down.
TCATTTACGAACAGGACTATTGAAAGAGTTTTAGAGATTCAAGATATTTTCAAAATTTCCTTATATTTTCCGAATTTCTTTGCAGATCACCATCGAGAACTCGAAAGCCTGATTAGAGAGTGATCGAAACACAGACTCCATTTTCGAAGAAATCCTTTCCAATCCATCTTATCAAAACATTATTAATTCTACTAAACTTTTCAAGCAATTGAATTCAAAAACACGAGAAAGAGATCAGACGACAGTTCACTCACAGTCAGAGAAATGCCCGAAAACATTCCCGACAGCTGCAATTTTCTCGTGAATTTGGAAGTCATTTTCTCAGAAATTGCCTTATTCAGTGAGAACATCCTGAATAGTACCCGTAATTTTACTTATGGGAAACTTGCTGGAAAGCAGTTACCCAAAAAAAGCAATACTGATCCATTTTATCGGTGTTATCTGTAAATAATATCTGCAGAAAGTAATCTTGATTTGTGAGCACTTTAGTGAATGATTATAATTGCGTGTTAATGCATACGACCTTCATGCGTACTTACTCATACGATATACAGTAACTCGTTATGAATAATAATAGTAGTAAATGACCTTTGCCTAGCAAATGAACACATTCATAACATCAATTGTCACATTACTGTTGATATCATCAAATCATCTTAATGTTTTTCTCACTGACCTTCCGTAATGAATAATAATACTATCAATAATAATAATAGTAATAATAATAATAATAATAGTAATAATAATAATAATAATAACAATAATAATAATGCATTAGATAAAATATACAGACGGGATATCTGCATCACGATACCCAAAGCACCGTTCGACCACTACTAGTCCTTAGATGGACACTACTCTTCAGGCTTGCCCATAATTCCGTAAATATTTTGATAGCACTAAATCGAGAAGAATCTCCACCCTCTAGAATCTATATATCTTGACTGGATAGTCCTATTTTGATACTGAAGTCAGATATCTTTAAATTTCCGAAGGTATATCACTGAAATTTGATCTGCGATCATTAAAACACGGCATGCTAAATATTGACTGAGCCTTGCTCCTCAGGTTTGCCTATGAAGCTGAGGAGTGGATATTTTTTAACAGTTAGATCGACAACAGAAAGAGTGTTTCCCTGGATTTTTTTGATTTGGAACAGTGGATTCCCCTTGATTTGGCGATTTTAGAATGTATTAACATATTGAAAATTTTTCAGATGTATCATAAGAGATTAAATCTAATTAAGTGTATAATCAGAGAGTGCTTTCGTTTGCAGATATTATAATTAACTGATGAGAGGTCTTCTTAAGATGTTTATTTCGTTTTGATGCTCAGGTCAATTCGGTTACGTAATATTGCTATAATTGATAGAATGAAATGACTTAGTCAAATTACGTTAATACAGTCTTGAGGTGACGCATCAAAGAAACACACCGATACTGCTATGCATTCAAGTTTAGTTTATTGAATAACAATAAAAATAATATTAATACAATCAATATATATAAAATAATATGAATAATATTAATATAAAATAAATAATATAAAATAATATTAATAATATAAAAATAATATATATATATATATAATATAACAAAATATTAATACAATTCATCGAATAACAACAGAATAAGAACATTATCATTAGAGATATCAATGAAAATAGTAACAGCACTGAAAAACAAAAATAATATTGAATAGTAAGTCATATCAGGTAATTTTATAGCGCTGTTTTACAGTCACAAAAAAGTTTCATACGGATGAATGCAGAGGTTACAGCTTCACGAGGATATGGTAAATCCCTTGCGTTTGCCATCTTGTTCGTTTAGATTGCACGAGAATGTTGATGAACTGAAAGAATCTTGTGATAGTCGCTCGCATATTCTACTGCTTCGGCTGTTTATTATCATATTGTTATTACTATTATTATTATTATTGTTATTATTATTGTTATTATTATTATTGTTATTGTTATTATTATCATTATTATTGTTATTATTGTTATTATTATTATTATTGTTATTATTATTATTATTATTATTATTATTATTATTATTATTATTGTTATTTATTATTATTATT